>JAEAOA010000639.1:432500-592049 GCA_016746295.1 Potamilus streckersoni
GCCAAGTTCGAATCTGATACACATATCTGACTTTTGTTTTGATACTTGTTTACATGTAGTTAATCTTTATTGAGACTTGGATAGTCTTGATAGATCAGCTGGCTATATCAGCGGACATTAAGTGTACAAGATTCGGGCCAAGTCAGAAATCGTTTCACTTATAACAGTCCTCCATTAAACTCACCAGTTTATTAATAATTAATTTTGAAAGCTATTGGTACATCACTTGCCAGAAAACAGTACTGATCACATCGATGTGGTCTATCACTGGCCAGCATACAGTACTAGTCTTTGTTGTTGTTGGTCCATCACTGGCTAGCATACAGTATTAGTCTTCGTTGTTGTTCTTCCATCACTGGCCAGCATACAGTACTGGTCTTGCCAGCATACACTCTTGGTCTTTTTTGCTGCTGGTCATTAACTGGATGGCATACAGTACTGTTTCTGATTGATATTGGCCCATCACTGGCCAGCAAAGCTTTTTTATTGATTACTGTAGTCCATCACTGGCTGGGATACCGAGCTGTTCGTGTTTGCTGTTGATTTATTATTGGCCAGCATACAGTGTTTGTCCTGTTTGCTATTGGTCCATCACTATCGGGCATACAGTATTGGTCTTGATTGTTGTTGGTCTATAACTGGCCAGCATACAGTTCTGGTCTTGATTGTTGTTGGTCCATCACTGGCCAGCATACAGTACTGGTCTTGAATGTTGTTGGACCATCACTGGATAACATACAGTACTGGTCTTGATTGTTATTGGTCCATCATTGACCAGCATACAGTATTATTCTTGATTGCTGTTGGTCCATCATTGGCCAACATGCCGTACTGGTCTTGTTTGATGTTGGCCAGCATATCGTACAGGTCTTGATTATTTTTTTTATCCATCGAAGATTCATTTTTTTGTAGGACGAGTGGCAGCCTTCGAAGAGAGAGGACGTGTTTTCTGCAGCACACACCGTGACAATGAAACAAAGGACTCTCAACAGCGAACTACTGGAACAAAGGAATCAAGGAAGCGCACAAGGAAAAGCACATAAAAGGAACCTGAAATCAGCCAAGCAAGAAACTTGAAGGAAGAAATAAGAAGGAAACCAATGGACAACAACAACAGTGAAGAAAAGAAGTACACATTTGTAACACAACAATGGGAAATTGAAAAGATTCGTACTTTCAGTAAGCCATTTACAGCGCTGTTACTCGTCAGTGGGAAAGTGGAAAGATTTATGATTTCGAATTGCCAACATACCGATAGAAAAACTTCATGTCCTTTTGGCACAACAAGGCCTTCTTTTTTTTGGAAATTACCGGGACCATTTAGATCCGCCGTTAAAAATATACAAAACTACTGAAATTATCAAAATGAAATCAAAACAGGCGCTTAGCTCAATCATTGGAAACAATTTAGACCAAATCACGTACACTTTTTACTCAAAATTCAAACATTCATGATATCAAACTAAATAAAATTCAAACAACTCTACTATGTGACTCAATTACACAGGTGCCTCACCAATATTGAAAAAAGTGTGTCCACTAGCATAACTGGACAAAATTTGAACACAGCAACAGCGCATCCATTGTAGTCACAAGGACTTTCTCCAAGAAAACCAACGAAGAGATATTCTCGAACTACGGCGCCTGAAGACGGAAAAGAGGTTCGAGAGACCAGAAGTCTTGTGACGCCCGCCCTGACTGGTACCTTGTGGCCCTTTTCTCGGCCGTTCATGTTGGAGATGTGGGTGAGACGAATGGTCGAAGGTCGAAAGCAAAAAAGTCCAGCACTATGGCTAAAGGCATAATACAAAGGCTAATTGATTCCTTGGAAAAGCGGTTGTTCCCCACCCGGGGTGACATCAAGCCTAGGCCAAACGCTTTTTAAGGGGGTCATCGCCCAGCCTTGGGCAAGGAGAGCACCCGGCAGGGGCCTCTGGTCCAGCATGAGACTTGAACCAGTCGCGAAGTACAACGTGCACATGCGACTATAACAATCGAAAAGCCATTCGCACCATTCTACACAGAATACAAAATGGCTGGTAGACTAGGGTTATTTAATCAATTAAGAGATACTTGGAATTGGATCGTGGATGGAGCATACGAGCTGGACAAACTTGACAAGAATAGAAGTTACAAGTAGTCAGGACTTGATAATTAAACTAAGAGTAACCAGTTATCATTTACAATTGATAACCATAGAAGAATCAGACAAAATAGAAAAATCGTCAATCCAAAATACTTCAAAAAGGGAGCGATGAAGCAGATGCTATTTGGAAGATATCTTTAATTTAACAGAGTGGCCATTTTGTGAAAAATGGGTAGAAAATATGAAGAAAGGCGAAGACATCATCGAAAAAATACTGGAAGAAGAGGTCAATAAAATAAAGGAGATATGGAAAAAAGAACGAAAAGACAAAGAAAACCAAAATAGAAAGAAGACTTTGAAAAATTAAATCAGAACTGGATAAAAGTTCAAGAGAAATTTAGAGCTCTTGGTCATCCTGACTGGATGCCGGTAGAAGAAAAGAAGAAGAAAGGAATTTTAGAGAAAGTCAGGAGCTGGTGGAAGAAATGCAGAAGTTGAAATAAAGCCTCGAAAAAATTATCAATTTTTAATATTACCTGTTTTATAAGTTATAAAACATACATACCACTACATTTACCAACTCGGCGAACTCTTGACGTTACAGTACTTGACGAACGCTTGACGTCACAGTACTGGTACATTGCTACAGTGTTGAAAAGTGTTCAGTACCGTGACGTCATGCCACCTATGCTATTCCTCTTGTCGGTATACAGGCCCAGGGTGTGCTAATTCAAAATTCCCATTGCCCGTATAATACCTTCTTTAAAAAGAAGCAAAAATTGCAGCAGTTTTATGACAAATATGACAAATAACAATATTATGCAATGTTCTGTATCGTCGTCGGATATGCCCATTGTTATTTTTCATAAAAGGGCAATTCTGATCAAGAACATACGCGTAAAGAAAATGTTGAATTATGATTAGTTTGTATAGAATTTCGAAGTAAAAGAAAAACTGGAATAAGTATCTAATTAAAAACAAATAAAAAGTTAATGGTATAAATTTAAATAAAAATAAAAAATTAATTCTCTCCACAACTATCTCCATTACAACATCCACAATTATCTATGTAACATTATCGCTTTCTAGCAGCTATTTCTCTATCTGAAAAGAATAAAAGCAATTAAAAGTTTTAAATATGTCAAGATAAAAACAAAATCTTGTTATTTTACAGATGAAACTTGTATATGTACGGTCCATATATAGTGGTCGGAATTACACGTATTCGAAGTCGAAATAAGCCACAACACGGTCGGATTTACTCCTGCCTATATAGTCACAATAAAATAATATCAGTAAGAAGAACTAAAATTATATGCTTTTTTGAATAATGAAACTTGTTGCAAAAAGCACTCTAGACTGCTTCCCGTGACTAAGGTACATATACAGTAGTCAACTTTAATAATAAAGTTGTCAACAAGTGTATAAGACATAAGTGATCGGAATATCAGCAGATTACCCTATTGCTTGACCCGTTCGGGAAATTTTTGGAGAAAGAGCACAACTACTCGGAATTCCGAATTGTTAACTTATACCAAGTTGGAACCTAATCTACTTTAATTCGACTTGTAACAAACTACACAGATTGTTAGCTAGGCCTACTGAAGAAAAACTGTTTAAGTGTGAAGTGTGTGATAAAATGTTTGCGCGTAATAGAAGCATAAAAGAGCACATGTGCATTCAAACTGGAGAAAAGCGATTTAAGTGTACCGTAAGCTTTTCTCGGAATGAAAATTTAAAACGGCAAATAAAAATTCATGCTGGAGAAAAATCATTTAAGTGCAAATTATGTGGTCAAAGCTTTGCTCACAATGGACATTTAAAACAGCACATGCGCATTCATACTAGAGAAAAACCATTTAAGTGTGAGGTATGTGATGAAAGCTTTTCTCAAAATGGAAGTTTAAAACAGCACATGAGGATTCATACTGGAGAAAAACCATTTAAGTGTGAAGTATGTCATGTAAGCTTTGCTCATAATACAAGTTTCAAACGGCACATCATGATTCACACTGGAGAAAAACTATTTAAGTGTGAAGTATGTGGTGAAACCTTTTCTCGGAAAGATAATTTAAAAAACCACATGTGCATTCATACTGGAGAAAAGCCATTTAAGTGTGTCTTTTGTGATGAGGGCTTTGCTCAGAATTCAACATTAAAACAGCACTTGATGATTCATACTGGAGAAGAACCATTTATGTGTGACTTATGTGATGAAGGCTTTGCTCAGAAAGCAAATTTAAAACAGCACTTGATGATTCATACTGGCGAAAAACCGTTTAAGTGTGAAGTTTGTGATGCAAGCTTTGCTCACAAAAGAATTTTAAAACGGCACAGGATTATTCATACTGGAGAAAAATCATTTAAGTGTGAAGTATGTAGTAGAAGCTTTTCTCGGAAAGATCATTTAAAAAAGCATATGAACATTCATACTGGAGAAAAGCCATTTAAATGTGAAGTATGTGAGAAAAACTTTTCTCAAAATGGAAATTTAAAACAGCACATGAGGACTCATACTGGAGAAAAACCATTTAAGTGTAAAGTATGTGATGAAAGTTTTACAAATAATGGATGTTTAAAACAGCACATGAGGATTCATACTGGAGACAAACCATTTAAGTGTGAGTTTTGTGAAGTTAGCTTCACTCAGAAAGGTAATTTAAGACAGCACTTGATGATTCATACTGGAGAAGAACCATTTAAGTGTGATATATGTGATAAAAGCTTTGCTCATAATGCAACTTTAAAACAGCACTTGGTGATTCATACAGGAGAAAAACTGTTTAAGTGTGAAGTTTGTGATGTGAGCTTTGCTCACAAAAGAATTTTAAAACGGCACAGGATTATTCATAGTGGAGAAAAATCATTTAAGTGTGAAGTATGTGGTAGAAGCTTTTCTCGGAAAGATCATTTAAAAAAGCACGTGAACATTCATTCTGGAGAAAAGCCATTTAAATGTGAAGTATGTGAGAAAAGCTTTTCTCATAACGGAAATTTAAAACAGCACATGAGGATTCATACTGGAGAAAAACCATTTAAGTGTGAAGTATGTGGTGAAAGTTTTACAAATCATGGAAATTTAAAACAGCACATGTGCATTCATACTGGAGACAAACCATTTAAGTGTGAATTATGTGAAGCAAGCTACACTCGGAATGGAAATTTAAGACAGCACATGATGATTCATACAGAAGAGATACCATTTAAGTGTTAAGTATGCTATAAAATGTTTACTTTTTGTAATATAGCTAAAAAGGAGCACATGCGCATTCATACTGAAGAAAAATTATTTAAGTGTAATGTATGCAATTAAAGCTTTATTCGGAATAGATATTTAAAACAACAATTGACGATTTATACTGGATAATAACCATTTATGTGTTAGGTATGTCATGCAACCATTTCAGTGTGAAGTATTTGATTAAAGCTTTAATCAGAATGAAGCACATGAGAATTCATACTGGAAGAAAACCATTTCAGTGTGATATATGTGATGAAAGCTATGCTCACAATGGAAATTTTAAGCAACACATGAAGATTCATACTGGGAAAAAAATCATTCAAATGTGAAGTGTGTAATAAAATAAATAAAAATGTAAAATTTCACAGTAGCATTCTTACTGGATAGAAACCATACAAATGTTAAATATGTGCTAACATGTTGTCTTGCCATAAAAATTGAAAATTTCACAAGAACATTCATACTGGAGAGAAACAATTCATCTGAAGTATGAGTAGAGATATTTAATCGGTTTACATCTTTAAAATGCATATAATGAAAAAATCAACATATTAGTAAAATATGTGACAAAATGATCAGTTGTTGCAGTTATTTTAAGCAGCACACAAGAATATGTACTGATGAAACACCAATTGTGTGAAGTATCTGATCAAATGCTTCTTTAAGGTATACAAATTTAAAATGGCACATGGGCATTTATGATGGAAGAAAATCATATACATGTATGTGAAAAGCCTAGGATAAATTTTTTAATCACATTAGACATTAAAACTTCACATGAGGAGTCTTACAGGATGAAAAACATAAAATTCTAATGTAATAAATTTTAAGTAACTAAATAAGAAATGTGTATGAGTGTGTGATTTAGATTTTCAATGCAGCTTTAACATTTTTTCAGTCATATCGCTACAATATCTGCATTGGAGGATCATGCCACCAACATGTAGCATGATGTCTTACCCAGGCACATTATCCTGACACCAGGCTGACCAGTCCTAACAGTAATCACTTAATGCTGAGTGCCATGTGAGGCAGTTGTTAGTGCCAGTTTTTAAAGTCTTTGGTATGACTCAGCCAGGGAATGAGCCCGTGACCTCCCACTAAGCCACCGGATTGGTAAAATAAGAAGTATGTTACTTTTGTTTCCACATTAAACAAAATAACTTTTCATTATTAGTGAACTTTTGAACGATGAGTTTGAGTTTTATTAATTGCTATCTTTTTTCAACACAGATGACCCTTTCTGTGTTATCTTGACATGATTCAGTTAATGGCTTTGTATGACATTTCTTGCATTTGTGATTAGTCAGCATCAGCAGTGTTTGAGATGAAATGTTATGATGAAATGTAAATGTTTAATCAGTGTTGAGCTTTAAGACTGTGCATGAGGATACATGATAATTGCTCAAAGAACTTTTAATTAGACACAGGCCTAAAGCTTCTGGCTTCAGTAAACTAAGAAGCCATTACTGAAATTCCACAAGCCTGCATGCCAATTTCAACAAGCCCAAAATTTTCATTTCTTAATGTATCGTCAATATTGCAATAGCTAAAATTGGATTATGAAATAGTAGAGACTATCATGATCATGAGAAATCGTACTGGAGAAAAATGTTTAAACGTGAAGGAAGAATCCTTACTGGAGAGAAAAACATTTAAACTTTAAAGTGAGGTTTTTTTCCGTAGGAAAGCATTTGCACATTTGTAGTCAATAAGAATTTGAAATGTTTTCTCAAAATTTTAAGATTGGTTTGATATATTCTATGATGATGGAATTAGCCTCTTGTAAGGCAAGAGCAAAAACAAGATTTAGGTAAACCATATGCCCTTATTTACCAGATATGTGCAGCAAGTCTGTTGATAACATTGTAATAGATGGATTTCAAGTCATGTCTGATGCATTATATTGTACAATAAATGATTTATAGAAATTATGAAATACCAAATTTCTGAACTTAATCTAATATGATCATCATGTATCATACTAATACATCAAATGACAAACACTGCAGATCCACTTCAAGCATGCAGGAACATTAAATTTGTGAAATACTCTAAAATCACCAGTTACCAGAACATGTCAGTTTTTAGTTCCTCCTGTCTTTGTTCTTCATGTTTCTGTTAGTTCTTTCTATATGAAAGGAACTTGATTCGTTACAAACCTAACAACAAACAGCTGTGTCTGCAACAAAGGAGACACTGTACAGATATTACACAAATCAGAGAAAGTGATATTAGGTGAAGTTTAAATTTTCAATACAGAAAGAATGTTGACATAACTTTTTGTTACTTTTATGTACTGTGGCAGAAATTCCTTTGGATGTTAGGCCAAGTTCTATACTTGTCAATCAATATTGCACACATAAATTGTACACCAAATTAAAGGAAAAACATTCAATAAATGTTCAAACCAAACATAGTATGTGTCGGTGAAGTGAGTGAAAGTATATTTTTTTCACTCACTTAACATATGCATTCTACACTAGACAATCTCCACAAAAGTATTCTACCACACTGGTATTATACAATGTAATGAAAATGCATAAAACATATACAACCTGGCACTGTCAGCATGTATACATTTGCGATTATATATTGTAGCCAGTTTGCACAGCTATCTCTGGATTGTGATTCGTTTTCAATTTTGCAGCACTGAGCATCTTTTGCAGTGGTACCATTGAAGCTTTGAAAACCTACATGGGTTAGCTTTCACTCATGAAAACTATCCACAAAGTAATTTTTGAACATTGAATTTTGTTACAAGGACAGGCTTATAAAGTAGAGATAGATCCACCAAAGGAGTATTTTTTCATGCAAACTCAGATTAATTTGCCCATGTATTTAACAGGTGATAAAGATTGGACAATGGTATTTTTGAAAAAGGTCTTTCAGTGACATTATCAAATATATAAGAGTGTGGACAATGATAATTAAGAGAGTACCTTTAGAAATAACAAAAACCTTTAAAACAAAATTACTGTTCACAATTAACAGTTTATTAAATTGAAATCGACATCATTGGATCATTACAAGTCAAAAAAGATGTAATTGCAGTCTTCTTATGTTTTATTATACCAGAGAAATGTAAAAGAAAACTACAACTTCATAGCAATATTGTCGTGTGTTTCAAAGAGAGTAAGTGGTATTGTCAAATGATTCTTTTTGTATTTTCAAACCTTATTCAACTGAAATCACATCAGTCGGGTGTCATTGTGGTTGAATTTTCAGTTCACATAATATTTACAGCCCCACCTGGCACTGATTTGTTTGCTATCGGGCTGCAGTGATGTATGACAGGAATCGAACAAAGAACACAAGTCTGAAGAAGCACATAAAAGTCCTGTCAAAAGTGCAAATTATCTCAAAATTATTCAGAAAGAATTGGATTTGTCAGCTATCTTTATCAATGACTACATTGTGATACAGACCACTTAAATTTCCCAAACACCATGCGTGTACTATCATCCACAACATGCA
Source organism: Potamilus streckersoni (assembly GCA_016746295.1). Classification (NCBI taxonomy): domain Eukaryota; kingdom Metazoa; phylum Mollusca; class Bivalvia; order Unionida; family Unionidae; genus Potamilus; species Potamilus streckersoni. Next base: position 441,305 of record JAEAOA010000639.1, read on the forward strand.
GTAAGGTGATAGTGACAAATTCAGGGTAAACCAGTCACAGGGAAAAACAAAGTAATCTGTCGAGTAAAGTAGATGGAGATGCTGATAAGTGACATCTTGGGTCAATGGCATCAGTTCCACGTAACGACAGATCTGGCGGGGTGGTTGCAGAATATTTAACATCTATCTAAATCTCTGTTCGATAATAAATCTTTATCATTAGTATATGTTACATTAGGTCATTTTTTGGGGGCGCTATTAAACTATACCGTGTAGTGAGCTGTAAAATCCTCATGCAGTCAAATAAAGATCTTCAGTAACTGCATAGTTATCCGCAGCAGATGAAGTGCAGTTTGAAGGTCCCAGTGATGAGGTAGCAACATTTCTGACAGGGCGTTGGATCGCAAGCAATAGTGACAATATTCATGGTGATTTTCATCAGATTCACATCTCTAGGAAAATGTTATCAAGCCCACGTGTAACTGAATTGTAACTTTGCTAAAGGCCAAATATAAATAAACAAGTGGTATCAACCTAGTTTCCCATATTAACTCTAGATCATTAACAGCTTAGATTTTTAAATCGAATGCACGTGAAAATATTTGGTTGCGCTGACTGCACATCCAGAACAAAAAACTCTCAGCGATTGTTTCTGCAACAATGAAGTGGAGTTCATGGACGAATCACCCTTAGCTTCGTTCTCTTTTGATTCAGCTGCACCAACACTGTCTTGACTGAGAGGAGAAAAATTTTGATTATTCAGTGATGACGCATTTCTCCCTGTAACGGTATGTGGAGGAAGCCAATAACTGTCGTTTCGGACACCAAACTGTGACATACCTGGTTTGCGTCTTTTCGAAATTGGTGTTAGGCAATCCGAAAGCGCAATCGTTGGAAACATAAACAGGTATAAAACGTATACCGTCGATAATTATATGGAAATTATAGTATTAAAAAAGGTAATAGGTGGAAATTGTGTGGACATATGAGTCTGGAAAAAATCGGTCTGTAGTATTTATACAACACGATCAAGGTATTAATATAAACAATGATGGATCCGATTTATTATGAAATAAATACTCAAAGCATTAAGAACAGATGAGTTCAGAACGAGAACAGCCTCGCTCATCAAATATAAAAGTGAATTTTCGGTTGCCGATGTTTGTGTGATCACCACCTGGAGTCTTGGTCCAAATATATTTTGACTTAAAAAAAACCGTTAAAGACACCAGTGGGATATGTTGTTGTCTCAGGCAGTACTGAGATTATAATTTCGTTACGGGTTACTGTCACAAATATATGTGTATCCAAAACTTCTTGCTGCTTCATAAAGAAATCTCAGTACAATAGGAAAGAAAGAAATTCCGTCAAATAAATTTATGCAGGGGTTTGTCCCAAAAGAAAACAAGAAATTTAATATAAAAAGACGTCCAAATAACATCAAAAGCATTAAAATTCAACCAAATCATAATTATTAATCAAATTTGTTACTTTATATATAATTTGTGAAATATGTATTTTGTTTGATTTCTTATCACAGTTGTCACTTTTATGCTATTTTCTTCGTTTTCTATGCTATTTTTTTGTTGAATTTCTTATTTTTTGTAAGGTCAAAGCCCGGCATTCTACAATATAAATTTCATCCATTATTTTCATTTTCACATATAACTAGCAGGACCAAACACAAATCAGATATAAACATTTGAATAAAGTTAATAAGAATGAATAGGAACTACAAAACATAAATAATTATTATTGAAAAGTGCTGGTGGTTTGACCCTACATAAGACACGAAATTTGGCAAAGAAGTTCTTACAGTGACGCCTTATCTTCAAGTTTGTTTAGCGAATAGTCTTTTATAATCAGCATTGCTATTAATATTTAATTTTTCAATAAAGCTAACACAAAAAATATTGTTTTTTGCAGATTTGATTAATAAAAAAACATTTTTTTAATTGCTTTTTATGCTGGATTAATATCACTTGGCTTTTATGGCCAAGGATTGATAAAGCAATTACTTAGTAACTTTCCTCTAGTACTAAACCATTGCCAAAAAAGCCAAGTGATACTAGAAATATAACTGTAGATTCATCTGAAAAAGGACATACGCATTAAACGAAGTTGATGTATATTATTCGGAGTCGTTGCATGATGCGCATAATGACTATCCGTGTTTGACTGTTGTTGTTGTGCGGATTAATGCCATTTTTCAGCACACGATATGCGGCCAGTATTGATGGTGGAGGAAGTAACCGGGAAATCCGCGGAAACAACCTCCGACCCATGAGAAGCTACTGGCAAGCTTTCTCACATATTCACATTCGCCGAATCTTAGACTTAAACCCACGCAGACAGAGGTGAGATGGCAGTGATCCATAACAGAGCGCTTTAGACCACTAGGCCACTCGGAGCCCCCGTTTTTGACTGAGATGGTAATTCCTGATCGAGAGAACAATTATCTAGTCATATTGGTAGTCATTGTACAATACCGAAATTAGTTCCAGACTTGCTCAAAAAAAAAGAAATTATTTTTGTCATAGAAATCTTCAACAAGCGTTCAATAATGGTTTGGTACTAGCTAAAATTCTTAAGATATTGCGCGTATGACAATCTAGGTGCATGGAAAAATATATTAAGTTTAACAATGATATGAAAACTGAAGCAATGACAGACTTTAAGAAAGACTTTCAAACTGATAAACAACTCCGTATTTGGTTATGACCATGGAAAACATTTGCAAGCGCGTCATCATTGAAATTGTTAAATCGCATTAATGTTTATGTAAATTGGTCGCATCCGATACTTTCGCTGGATCAGATAACATTAATGAGAAACTCGAGCTAGTTAAAAAGTTTAAGATAAACCTAAAGCTGAACAAACCAATATATGTTGGTGCTAGTGTATGCTTCAAAATGGTTGATGTATCAGTTTCATTATGGTTTCGTCAAGAAAGTCTAGCCACAAACAGTTACTTTTCATTCAAAGCTATTCGCTCATTTATCAGATATTTACTGAAGACGCATGAAATATATATTCGAGCACAAGGACAAGATTACTTTATAAGATGTTTGCCTCAATTCACCTTTTCATTAGCCGAGTAATAAAAGGTAATGGGAAAGATGAACTATGAGTTGTGTTTCAGGTCTTTCCTTGAGTTTGTTGGTTTGCGCAGTAAACTACTCCATTAAGACTGCCGACAATAAAGAAACTAAGAAGTTTAAAGGAGCAAAATATGTTGTTGAGGATACGATCAAACATAGCGACTACAAAGACGTTCTCAATAACTCCTCGCAACATTTCGCTATTATGCACACTGCAAGGTCGTACAAACATCGACTTAAGACGGATGAATTAAGAAAACAGGCGTTAACCAACTTTGAGAAACGTTATTGTGAAGATGGAATTTATACTTATTCATTAGGTCACTATGCGACTGTTTGTTATCGCCCAGGCATCAGATTTATTTTAAGATCAACTTGTTTTCAGATTTATATTAAGTTTGTCTATTCTTAACAATAAATTAATCTACAATTTTTCTTTCCTTTGTTCTTTAATATTATTCCGTGATGCTGGTTAAAGTCTATTTAAAATATGTTTATATACATTTGTTTTTGGATCGTTTAACGAATTACTTAATTTTTCATCTTCAGTTTTTTATCTTATGACAAATCCACAACAAAAAATCTGAATGATAAATATTTTTACGTGGCCCAATAAGTATTTTTTAAATCCAATTTCAAACAGAGTAATGCGTACAAAACTGAATCAAACTCAACTATTACCTTATCTATTATTAAAAATGCGAGCACTTTGATACATTTCGGACAGATAACTAACCTTGCTTTGGTTGTGAATGACTGTTGGTTTTTAATGTTTTTCAATTGCACAATATAAGCTGATTGTATCAACCATTTTTGTTTTATATTTATAATTTTAGTTATTAACTAAACGTTTGTCGCATAAGGTTATGTGTAAGATTTTGAACTTGTTTTTAGGAACCTTTTGGCGAAAAAAAAATATCGAATCGTGCTGTTTTGATTAAAATTGGGGCATTGGATCCTTCATTTTTCAAGAAAGTGATTTTTGCTACCATAGTTTTTGGCATAGTTTTAGCCAAATTGTAAGCCCTTTTATGGCAAATTAACACCTTCGGGGATGGAACTGCGCTTGACACGGCATTTTCATATACTACTAAGCTCACTCGGCTAGATTAGCTCGGATACTATTAGAGGCAATTAAGGAATATATACCCGTGAGAGATTCTGTTAGATAAAAAAAATAGAGGCACGTCTGGAATCTCGGGTTGAATTTGCAGAAGGTGCAGAAGAATTATAAAACAACTGAATAAGTTGTAGAGGCTACTAAAGGTCGTTGCCCTGCGTTAGAAAGAACCGCAAAAATAACTGCAAAAACAGCAGAGCGAACTAAGCAAATAATATTTTTACGAGAACCAGGAATTGTATTAATAGTCTTTTACGAGAACTCCCTGTAGAAATAGCAGCTACTCAACCATTGCGAGAAATGATAGAGGATGAGGGTGATACCACTGAAACCAGATCCATAAGCACTAGCAAAATTGATATGATTAATAAATTTACCGAAGACGCTGTTAATGTTTATAGACAGGCGAAAACAATTAGCTGCGACTGCTGTAAAAAGCTATGATAATCAAGGATTATGTTTTAAAATTAGAATATGTTGATGTTCCTGTTGGTCGTGATAATTGGTACAAATGGATATATCGCATATACTACGACGCTAATGAAGCTCGAACCGGTGATCAGAGATATGTTGCATTTTTTCATGGAATAGATGAATATATTGCATTGACGCAACTATCACCAGAGCAATGTCAACAAATACAACAAAAACAAAAACGACAAGAACCACAACAAATAAGAGCAGACTGTCCAGTAGCCAAGGAAACAAATGGCAAAATGCCCCAATCTCAGCTTGAAGCAGTATTACTATTCCTGAAAAAAGGTACAAAAAGCAGTGGTCATAGTACTTGTCCCAATAACACGCTGGCAGATTTTGAACGACTATAAAGTCTTATTGACGTAAAACGAGCCGGTAATAGTTCTCCAGAAATATGAAGGAGGCAGCCGCTATTTGTCAACTATTGTTTACAGGCGATATCATGAATAGTATTGTGAATCGTTTCCTCATTCATTAAATCATCGATGATTATTACAGCGATTAAATAGTGAGATATACTTATTATAATAAGATGATTATACATAACGCCCAAGGAGGATTTACCACGGCCAGGGTAACAAAATGCGACCTACTGTGATGGACATGGTGATGTTGTTCACGGTCTATTTAGAAGGATAGCCCCAAAAGCAATACCAATTGCCAACAAAAAAAAGAAATAAGAGTAAAAGCTATTGACATAGTTCTTGAAAAAGGTATTGGTGGTGCCGGCAAAGTTGCCAGTAAACCATTCTCTCCAATCAATGACTAACGCGATTAATACAACTGAAACCTCAGCCACCACTGAAATTGGCCAAGATTGAAAGTATGCCTGCAGATGTTTGTGATCGGAAAACTTTTCTAAGGAACGCCGCTGATAGACGCTCCAGTATCTATAACCATTTCTGCTCAATTATTTATAGTTTACCTCGTAGATCCGTTAAACCGTTCCCGCATATCGTTTTTGTGAAATGTTCTGTAACTCGCTCGGCTACACAATTTAGCCTTGACACTCTCAATGACAGTTTCATCGGTTTTAGGTCTGCAAAGTTAGGTTTATTATTTATCTGATATAACGTATAAACAACTGCAGTCAAAGGAAACGCTCGTTTATAATATGGTTTATCAATGCCAGTCAAACTTCTTGGTTTGTAATTTTTATTTAACGAGTCATTTTTCCAGCTTCAAGTGTATAATGTCACATTTGTCATACAAAAGTCGAAATCCGTCTTAGTGATAATTCTTATTAGAGTATTGTTACGACCCTGTAGTTAAAGTATGTGTGTTAAGGAATGTATTTTGTATAAATCTTTTTATTTCATTAACTGTAATTATTAATATCAGTCTAATATGTTTTTGAGAAGACTATGTTTACCTTAGTCGTAGATGTGGTTCGTATGAGTATGTGATAACAAATTCATTACAAGTAAACATTCAGGAATAGTTATGAAAGTGATTGGCTGATACTTGGTCAGGCTTTCCTAATGTCCAGAAGTTTATACGAAATTGCATTTGTTTTTGTGCGCGTGCTATTCAGACAACGTATTAGCTTCATTTATATGGTTGAGATATTGTAAGTCGTATACAGTCACGGACAGGCAGTCGCAGTTGAGTCATACACAGTCGTAGAGTCACAAAGTCAGTTATACAACCTCTATTACCTTACAAAAGTTATTTTTGTGCCAATAGAAGTCTGTTAGTATGTCTGCGTAGAACATGTCTTGTTAGAGGAGCTATTTTACTTCGTTTTTATGAATAATTGTTTTCCTGGAGAAAAACATTACTGATTTGGACATTTTCCCGAAAATATTAAAAGTTTTAACTGGAAAACACAAACTGCGCTTTACTGTGTAAATTCTGGAAGTTTCTGTTAGCCTTCGTCTGACGTAATCATCCGCCATTTTGGACCGGAACTTCAGACACTCCAGACAGTGTTTAAAACTTTTTACAGGACTTATGTTTCTATTTTGAATAAAATTTGGATTATTTCTGTAAACCATAAGTCTTGCTTAAGTTATTATTTCATGTTTTCTAGGAGAATAAAGTATTTTTTATTAAAATATACAATGCAGTAGTATAGGAAAATGAGGGTTTTGGCCCACCCCCTCCCACACCTCCCCCACCCCCACCAAACCCCTCATTTCTCTATACTACTACTAAGTAGACAGATATTTTGTAACCAGACAAAACAACAGGTGTTGGAATGCGATAAGCTCTGTCAACAGAAGTGACGAATTTGTTAGAACAGCTTATGTGTGGAATATGATTATTCTAAAAACGGCAAATAGGTTTTACCACAAATTTTTTTATCAGATAACAGGATGAAAATTAAACTGTGCATTAGAACGTTTCAGTTAACAAGGCGGAAATTAAACTACCATTATAATGAAAATGATATTATTTTATATCTCATTACCAATGATTAATGTTTCAACTGTTGATATTAAAAATACTTCACTATCACGACTATAGATACTCAATTTTACTTTACCGCTCACACAGCGACGGGACTCAAACAAATCTTTCATTTCTAGTTTGTTCAGAGGATATTTTTTGTCGATAAAATATACCTTTGACCGATCGAGATCAATTGTGAGTTTAGTATAGTTTTGTTGGCTAATGGGGCTGTGAAAGTTTTTAAATTCCGCTAGCAACTTTTGATACAATTGTTCGAGATAATTGAAATACACGCTGTTATCAGATCTGATGAGCGAAAGTCTTAACTTGCCACGTGTTCCATTAAAACATATACCTGATGTATCATTATTAAATTCAACTGTCAATTGCTCACCGTCCATCATTAGATATTTGATGTTACTATTGTAGCTATTTGTCATTGTCAAATTTTCAAACATTATTTTATAAGTTTAAATAAAACTTCAGTTGGAAAAGATAATGTCGAGCATAGATCTATCATCATGAAAATACCCAAAGGCAAATGTATCTACCCCATTTTTACAATAGCGTTTGTCATTAAAATTATACAATCCACGTTTGATAATGACATCTGTTTCGAGTTTATGATGATTAGTTCGAATTGCCATAGCTCTCATAAATCTAACACCGCCATCAAGCGCATACCTGTAGTCATCAAATTTCATAACCTTTTTAACAAAATCACGAGGCAGACCTTTTGCTTTTTTCGTTATTTTATTATTGTCCAATAATACGGCATACATTTTACTACTTAATCCGATAAAGTATTTGATAGCGCTTGAGTTCATTTCATCTTTAAACTTACCAATAACCTTTTTTTTGTGTCGTCATGAAATTTACTGTCACGTGGATAATCGGAAAGATCAAACAGATGTCGATTATTGTACATGTCCTGATAGATGTCCTCACATTCGATTTCATATACGAGCGAATCAGTATCAGTAAACAATAATCTACTAGCCGGCCACTGATTTTTAACAAAAGTGTAATGAAAATCGTACATTAGCCACTTTGATAAATCTAACACTGCAGCTCCAACATAAATCGGCTTGTTTAGTTTTAGATTTACTTTTCTTCTTTGTATCGCAACAAGATTTTCATTAAATATTTTCATGCTCACAAAATCATCGTCTAACACAAGCTTGTTTCTGCGAATGACATCATTAACTATTTCAATATTTACACGTTTCCTATTATTCTCCATGGTCTTACCAAAAACGGAATTGTTCATCAGTTTAAAGAAGTTTTTTTCAAACTCTGTTTTCGCTGCAGCCCTTCTTGAAGTGTTTGAGTTAATATAACCTCTCATCCACGGCGACTGATTAAATTTTAGTACACGATGAACTTTTATCAACACAAGACCAGCATCGACTTCTTGTTTTAAAACTTTGTAATGCAAAACGTAATTTTTCTTATCAAGTAAATTTGGTACTAGTTTTTTTGACCATGGAATGTTGCCTTGGTGATGCTAACGCTTGTTGTTCTTTTGATAACAAACTATAATCTATGACCATCGATTCCGCACAGAAAGGGTAATCGTTATGTAATTTGTGTAGCGAATTTGGATAATCAAGATCAATTTCAACGAAATAGGAAACATTTTCGGGTATCTTTTTTTCTATCTCCGATAGAAATCGATCAGCCGTGATCCAATGAAATCCACCAAGAGGCATTGGTTCTGCCATCGAATACCCGTACAAGTTATTACAATCTAGATAAACTATATTCTTCGAAGGAAGGTTAGGGTTATACTGTTTCAAATATTTGTTGTTTGCTTCAGCATCCTTTTTTGTTATCACGCTAATACCGCCTCGGATACGTTTTTCAATAAAATTGAACATATCAACATCAGTCAGTAATTCCAACCTTACCTTAGTAAACTTTAGCAGAGCATCCCATGACAGTCCAGGGGCAGAACAATACCAGCAAGGATCTAGTCCGTAATTATTATAACTCACTTCTCGAAAACTTTCAAAAACATCTGCTAATAATAACACGTCTGTTTTCAAATACAAATCATGATAATCACCAAAAGTCTCACAATCAAACTCTTTCCAGATATCTTGTGCATACCTGTACTCATCATCAGTTATATTTTCATTTTTAAGTTGTGAGTAAAATTTATCTTTGCCAGGTAAAGATGTTTCATCAAATTTACTCCAGTCGTTGAGGTATTCGTATGAAAAAACTCCTTGTTTAGCTAGTAGATTAAATTTATCTCCAAAACAGTCTCTTATGTTATCAAATTTACTACAACCTTTTACTAGCTCATCTAACGAGGCTGCCACAAACTGCAGGCTGTCAATAAAACGCAATTTACCTAGCGTAACTGACATATACTTTTCAAAATTATTTGGGATGCATTTGATGACGTTATCGAGTTTTAGACGAGATTTTATATCAGGATCACCAAAAGCTTCTACTATAATATGGCTATCATATTCTCGAAAATTATGAAAAAAAAAACCGGAATAAAATCTGGAGCATGAAATTTTAAATTACACTGATTATGAGCCGCTCCACGATACTGTCCAGTCAAATGACAATGGTCATGTACTTTTTTGTTGTCAGTATCAAAAGCTTTTTCACAAATATGACAAAGTTCTGCTTGCTCGTGATCGGATTCTTGTTGAGGTGTTAATTTTAACATTGGCGTTACTTTTTTCAAACGAGTAAATATATTATCAACTTCGTTAATCAACTGCTTGAGAAGCCAAACAGCTGGATTTTTACCACGATATAATTTAATTGGTTTAGATAATCTAGAATCAGTACAACAAACTACCTTATACGCTACTCCACACGGAATATGATTTTGAACTTTTCTTGTACTCGATTGATTAGGATTATTTTCTACGCCAAGTACAGGTTGAATTAAACACTCAAAATCAGCGTATATGACGAAATGAATTTTTAGTTTGTTATTATGATGGACAATCTGTAACACACTATCTTTTTAAGATGGCATTGTTATTCTTTGTACATCACTACAGTACTGCAAATGAATTGTAATGTTTCATTGTTAGTACAACCGTGCAAGCAGCGGTAACAAAAGAACTTTTTGTTCCTATTTTTATTGTACTGTTTACCAACTAGTCCGTTAAAGTTTTTAATCCAAACGTAATGATTTTTGTAAAACAGTAAATTTATAGTCGATTGTGAAGCTTTTTCTGAAATATATCTCGGGTATACATCCTCTTCTTCATCTAGTACGAAAACGGTTAATTGAAACATTATTTTGCTTTTCAAATTTTGGTATTTGATTTTCTGCCACAGTAAAGTTAATATCTTTAAAATTTAATCTAGACACGTGACTGATATATTTTTCAACGCGATCAGCGTGTTTTTCTGCTGGAAATAGTGCGGAAAGAACAGCCCATTGGAAACACTTGTTATCTACGTTTTTGATGTTTATACATCTTTTACTTTTTATTTTTGATGGCAGGTCGATGTATAAACTACCTCATAATGCGTTATGTTTCATCGTGTGAAACAATATTTATTTGATCATTTCAAACTTCAAACTTCCAATCCGAACCTAATTCAGCGAATTCCTCTATTTTTTTCCAGTTTTCTTGGTGTATTTCATCAGATAGTGATAAAAGATCAGTCCCAAGCAGAACAAGTCTTTATTTTGCGTTCATATAAGGTTCTGCAATTTCCTTGTTAGTTAATTCTTCCATTATAACTAACTTTGAAAATATAACATGATATTGCACAAATAATCTGATACTTTTGTGTATTCCGAGCTCACGTTTTACAGTTGTCTGTAGTAGGTGGTAAAGATTCGCTGCATTAAAATTTACTAAAACAGTTTGATTATCAAACTGATAACTATTATCAAAACCTGCAAAAGCAGTCGCTATTTTATCAGGTTCTCCCATAACACTTCTCTTAGCTATATCACGCAATTTTAACATTATTATACTATAATGTAATATCTAATTGATAATTTCCTCACACTGCGCTAATTAGAGATAAATAATCACCTATAGTATAATGACAGCAAATCAAACAATCACATGTGAGCAAGAAGCATATCAAATTCACCCAAAGTATAACTTTATCTCACACTGCGCATGCGCTAAAAATCAATGAGAGATAAAAAAAATCGCCTATAGTATAATGACAGTAAATCTGACAAGCGCACGTGAGCAAGAGATTTATCATGTTCACCCAAAGTATAATTTATACGCTGGAAATACATTAGGTTCAGTTATTAACATCAAAATTAGAATATATGTTGGCAAATTAATGTCAGCGGGTTATACGATTAGTGTAAAGGGAGATAATGCCGAGAGGATTGCAATGTTTAGAAAAGATTTTATTTACACGTTGTTTTGCGATGATATTTCAGAGGGACAGCGTGTATATCACGTGAACGATAAAGTCACTGATGACAACATTGAAAACTTATCCTTACAAGATGAGTTTCAGCCGCATTCGGTCTTTGATTTATACGAGGCTAACGATTGCGGTATTATTAGAAACAGAAAAACTAAAAAAGTTCTTGGTACTATGAACAATATGGGATATATCAGGGTAATTGTTAGAGGAACACTAACAGATTTTGTTCATTATCTTGGTCATATGTTTGTTTACGAGGTGTTCAACGGATCTATACCCAATGGTCTGGTTATTAATCACATCCATAACGTAAAAACTGATAATCGGTTGAGAAATCTGGAGCTAGTGACGCAACAGGAAAATGTGAGAAAAGGACGAGGTGGTGGCATTAATTTTAGATGTCCAGCAAAACCTGTTATTTCAAAAAACCTTGAAACGGATGAGGAGATCGAATTCAAATCGATTACAGCTGCGGCAAAGCATTATAAGATAAGTTCCAGAGCAGTAAAATTTGTAGCTGATGGAGCAACAAACTCAGCTTTTTCAAGAGAATACGATGCTAGGATTGGTTTTAGATATGATATTTGATAGCTCGATTTTAGTCAAGCAATGATGAGCAAATGCTATGATATCATCGTGATTAAATTTTAGCGTCGTTACTGCACTTTCATTAATTTTATTCTTTTCTGCTTCTGTTAGCAATATTTTATGAGAATCACCTTGCATTACAATAACGTCAACACTATAACCCAACAAACATTTTCTTACCGCTTCGGCTAGTTCGTTGTAATTTATATTATTAACTTTTTGGTGATATTTTATCTCATCAGTCATCTTATAATAATAAATTAGATAAAAATGTATTATAATAATGGACTTGATGAAACTACTCGCTGAACTCTACAAACAAGATACTAGCGACAATGTCGCCAGCGATAATGTCGTCAGTGATGAGGTCACATTTTCCAAAGATTTCATAGACAAATCTATTGGTTATAATGAAGATGATATTTTATATAACAGCGAATCTGATGATGATGGTGAAATAGTCACTGTTGCTAACAGATCAAATTACAGAAGACCAACAACTAAACTATATAATGTCAAGTATCACACTGCAAAAAAAATAATGAAATTTAATTTTACCGTTGCCGAACAACAACTGTTTTGGCAGTTAATTAAACCTTTCTTAAACATCAGGATTCCAGGCCGACAGAAAAATATCTCTAATGACGATCTCTGACGATCGTAAGCAGTATCTAATATCGTTATGTAAACCAGTAAAATGTAAATCTGTCAAACAAATGTATGAGTTAATTTATAATAACATTATATCATAATCTGCTTAGTTGGGATCCAACTGTTAAATTTATCGCTATACCCACGCCATTTGACTAAACTTTTATTTCCTTTTTTTCTAATCACTTTCTCGATAACAAAAACATCCTGCTCAGTTTTCTGTAGTTCTTGTTCATAAAAACTACCTATGATAGTTTCCCCTGCCAGATCTTTTAAAGCGTACGTTACAGGTATTGTGAAAAGTACCTTATCAATTACAAATACTTCTTCGCTCCAGTTTGGAGTAAATCCTTTTGCAAATACCTTTGTTGTCAAAGAAATTCTAACTTTATCACCAACCTTAAATTTATGTCTGCTGTACATGTTTTCCTTTGCTAATATCGGATTTTTAATAGCTTTTTTAGGTGTCATTTTGATGGTTCGATGTTTCGTGTCATTATATTCACCTACGATTTGAGAAAGGTCATCGATGTACCTGTTGGTGTTTTTAGATGTCATATGTTTGTGTAATTTCTCGTTTAGCGTGCAATTAAATCTCTCAACAACAACGCTTTTACCTTCGTTTCCTGTAACATACCTTTTTATATTATTTTGTTCTAGAAACTGTTCAAACTTTTTGTTAAAAAACTCGGATCCGTGATCAGTCCAGATTTTATTTGGTTTTCTTTCTACACTCGTTATTATTTGTCTTAGCGCATCAGTCATTGAAGTCCCTGTCTTATCCGAAACAGATACACTGAAAGCGTATTTGCTAAAAACATCTATAACATTAAACAAATACCTTTCTGGAGCACCATCAGCGCCAGGATACTTCCACCAAATCTATTGCCCAGATATCAGCTACACCATTAACGACAACTTTACGTCGTGGGAACTTTTTTTTTTAGGTCTGTGCAGCTCGACTGGAAGATCATCGTATACTTTTTACCGAGTCCGAGTTTATATTTTGCTCCTATCATTCCCTGAACAAATCTTCTATCAAAACGTTCTCGTAGATTTGTTGGCTCCATATCACGTAATTCGTCTAACATTACTTTATCACAATCTGATTTCGAGTTTTCATGATCACGATAACAGATATCATGACGCATCGCTATTGCATCCACTTGATTATAAGGCTCTTGACCTGGCAATGGATTGTCGTTTCCATCTAGTTGTTGATCTAGCGGATTCCACGGACCAGTATATTTATGGCCTGGCAATGTCCAACCGCCTTTTGGTTTTGGTAATTTTCCAATAATTTTATGTATATCTATACCTGACCCTATTATTTCTCTCTTGTTACAACATTGACAGTATGCGACAATTTTACTTTGCTCAAGACACAAATCTCTGTCAGATTCACAGTTGCATATCATTCTATATTTTTAGTCGTCGACTAAAATAATATCAGGATAACCAGATCCTAGCGACATCTCTGAGGATACTGTCGCTGGGGACACTTTCTTTAAAAACATATTTTTTCTTTTTCCACAGACTGCACAAAAACTTTTTAATATTATCCTGTTGTTTTTTGTTTTTCTGTTGTTTCAATAATATTTTCTGTTTTAGTTCTACACTTGAGACAGTATGTTGACATTATTCTATTTTTAAGTTTAGATAAAATTTATTGCGATCTCATCATTAGCGTGAGAAGGATGCTTGTCAAACTGTAAAATAAATTTTAAAAAGTTAAGATTTCTGCTCATCTGTTGGATAAACATAATACAATAGTATCCGCAAGCAGACGTTCCAACAGCATGGAGTTGATTTGATGAATAATATATCTTGTTAAATTTTTTATTCATATACTTTTTTATTACATCGCTTGGAGGATGTCCAAACGAGTCAAAATAATTATTATTATAAACTGCTACCCAATGCGTGCCGGATCCGTCATTGAAGTCTTGTATATTAATAACACACGAACTTACAGCTGATGGTGATTTTATTACTGCGAGTTCATCTTTAGAATAAACTCCGTGAAGTCCAGGAACCCCTTTTAACTTATCAGTGATATCAAAATTACTCAACGGGGTGGTCGAGTTCCCGGTAATGTTAGACCACATCCGATTCCTTAAAGATTTGGCAGCAGACTTCCCGCTAGACCCGCCAAAAGTGGAGCGATTGGAATAATTTCTCCTTGTTTTGTTTGATTGCATTTGCATTTGCATTTTGGTGTTGGCGATTTTGTTTTTATTATTTTCTTTTTTTTTTGTTGGCGATTTCTTTTTCTTTTGTGGCATTATAATATATTATTTACATAAAATTTACAATTTTTTTATTCCACTTCCACGAATGGTACCATTACCTGCGACTGCTTTCTTCGTTGCGCCAGATATTGCTCCAGACGCTGCTGCTAGTCCTAATGTGCCTAACACTGGTAAAATTTTAGGTATTATTGTACTAGTTAATACTGATAATGCTGGACCAAGAAAACCACCTTTAACGACAATGTCGTTTGCCATCGCTCTCATTTGTGCAGCACTCAAATTTAAAACAAAAGTTTTTTTACGATCATACTTCTTTACTTGATTTTTTTGTTAGCATTAATTTTGTTGAAACACCATCAGAAATATTAGGATTGATTTTTAATACCTGTTCTCGCTGTGCAATAGCAGCTACTAATTTTTTAACTTGGCCATCGGTCAAATATACTTATTTTACAATATACTTTGTCATTTTATATAACAACTGTAGATTAAACTTGAACTGTCATTTTACCTCCAATAGAATCTACTGTGATAAATCTATCACTAATCACTAATGCGTATACGTACAACGGCGCCACTGGAACTGCCCCAAGTGTCCAGGTAATTTCAATATCCGCTGTGCTGTCTACAGCTCGCTCGCTATGTTTACTAACATCAAAATGAAATATAGGATAAAGCGTACGATATTCCTCTGCTGATATTTGAGTTCCATCTTCAACATCTTGATATTTTTGTATTGCGTCAAGCAGGTACATGTACGGTCGAGAAATATTTTTATGAACGTCATCAGCAAAATTGCACTCGATAGCTCGTTCTGGATATTGCTTTGAATTTAATCTAGCGTATATTCGTCTGACATCAGCGTGGTCAAATATTGCATTATTTTGTTGTTGGTTACCTCGTCGGGCTTGCTGTTGAAATACGACAAAGATATTTCTCTGCAGTTGTTCGCTTGATGTTGTTGTGACCCTCCATGTGTTGTCAGTAGTATTTGGAACCACTGTCTGATATATCTTATGCTGCTTAAAAGAAATTCCGTTTGTATGTTTATCAAGCATGCTATTTAGTTCTGACATTTTAGTGATTGATGGTGTTATACGTGGCATCCACAAAGCAAGTTTGTTTATGATAAACTGTACATCAACCCCTCCAGATCTAAACAAGCAATCGTTTTGGTCTGCTCGATCTAAAATAATAGTATGTTTTACTCCACGGTATACTTTATCATGATCGCGACAAAAGCCGAAAATCATACTTAGTGGAAGCATCATTGTAATTTGACGTGATCCTGCTGCAAGTTTTCTTCGCCTAGCAAAACCATCGTTATAGCGTGGATTTCTCACGTCAAGTGTGTTAAGAAGTAAATTTAACATCGCACTACCATTTGCATCTGCAGCTGGTGGCGTTATATTTAGATTATTAAAAGCTGCTGTAAGAGAAACTCTTGTAGCGTCTGCATTAGCAGCTGCACCTGGTGCGACAATAGCTAGCGCGTCTGCATTAGCAATGAGAAAATTTCTCACAATTACAGCATTTGCTTCAGCATCAGCTCCATGTACTATAGCGCCTCTCCTTAAAAATTCGGTTGATTCAGCTATACCCTGTCCAGTATCTTTAAACCACATCATGTTAGTTGCAGTTGATCTTGAGTAATCGTCGGAAAACGAAATAATATTTAAAATTGTACTTGCAACTTGTAGATGACTTGAAATATCTTATATAGTTTGATTGGCCAGTTGATATCTAGCACTTTTGAATAAACACCAGCCGTTATTTATAAGAGCTACTTCTGCTCCAACTGCAATTGCAGCAGGTGGATTGGCTACTGTCATAATCTGACCACGAACTTCTAACATAGCCTTATGTGGTAGTAGAAATATATCTTCGTCTCTGGTGTTAAAGGTTCTAATACCAGATTTATTTGGTTCGTTAGAATTTTCATCAAGATACTCAACAAACTCGAATTCTGTCACATCGTTGTCGATGTCATAAGTTTCTGTTAACTCGAGATAATTTTTAACAGACATTTTATTTTATTAGATTATATAAAATTTTATTGCTGCACTGTTACTTTAGATATTAATTTTTGTATGATCTGCTCGCCCTTTGGTGATAATAATTATTTTGTTGTTGTTATCATAGCTTTTTGAGTTTCTTTTCCTGGAGCGATTTCTGAGATAGCTTGTTTTATTTCAGAAGCAGTCGTTGGATCACTTTTATTTTATCAGCTATTTTTTGTCCCACCGCAGTCCCAGCGGCAGATGCATCCCCAGTTGCAAAAGCTTTACCAGCGTCAATAGCAATTGGTGCAACTTTACGTGCTATACCTGGAATATTTTCAAAAACTTTAGTGAATATAATTCCAAAAAATCCTCCTACTATTTTCTTCGATAAACTTTTTTCTTTGTTTCATTATATTTGATGTTGCATAATTTTTACTTTTGCTCGCGTAGATGTAAATAATAAGTTACAACTTCATTATTAACATGTAACTGTTTTCCTGATTGTCAACTGCATTATTATACTTGATATTTGATCTTCAACGTTTAAAGGATAATATATAATATGTCGTGGAGTTATTTGCATGAGAGAACCTGGCGAGACTTCTGGTGAGAAACTGTAAATCGTTTGACCTTTGCTACCTTTTGATGTATAAGAACCAGAAGCAATAGAACAATTTACTAATATTGTATTTACTTCTGTTATATTTGCTGGCAGTTCACTGTCATATGTAATAGGCTGATCAAGTGCAGTGTAAATTTTTTCAGTAAATCCTAACAGTTGTGCAATACTTCTTTCTCTTGGTTCAAGATTGATTGCTATATTTTTCAAAGTTATCCTAGTTCGCAATGTGTTATAATTTGCTGCTAATTCAAAATTATCAGCCACACCGTCAGCTTTTGTGATGAGCTCTTTGATTGTCTTGTTTAGATCAGTAATATTGTAAGCTCCTTGCGGAATTTTTATTTTTTTTTTGTTGTAGATATTGGTGATGTTGTAATCATAGTAAAATACATTTCATCGTTAACATCATTTTTCACGTTAGGTATAGCATTCCAGCAAGTACAAGAAATTAATCCAATTTCATATTGTTTTGTAGGATCTAGTTGGATAGGTGGAATATAATTTACTGAAAAATTTGCGCTATCTATCGCAGACTCACTAGAGTTTAGTAAAAATGTTGTTTGCATTCCTTTAATATTATATCATTTTACAAAATTAATTCGCTGCGATTAAGTCGCGGTGTAAAGTTTCATATTCGTCAGATGTTAATAATTCACTCGATCTTAGATGATCAAGTATGTCAATGATTTCATTATCAAGTTCAACACTAACATTCCCAGCTTCCTTTGATGATATTAATAACATTAATCTACCTATCATTTCAGTAGTTGAAGTAAATACCTTTTCACCAGTTCCTGTTCTTGCTCTACTTTTTTGTATACGAGATTTATCAAAAGTAAAAAATTTACTTCTAAAACTCCACCCACTACCAAAAGGTTTTGCTCTACTATTTTCTGCTGTTTTTTTAAACGTGAGAGCAATGACACCGTTTCTCATTCTATCATAAAGTGGAAGCATATCATCAATTTCTGTAACCGTGTTTATTTCATCTTTAGCAGCAGCTCCGTCTTTAAATATTACATCTAATCTATCGAGTAATGTTTGATATTCTTCATCAGTCCACTGCTTATATCATCAATACCCCTTATTTTTTCATTCCTTAAAAAATCATCATATTCAATACCTTTTATCTCATCATTTGCTCTTTTTATAAAATGAAATCTTTGATCTCCATCTTCCATAAACTTTACAGTAAGCTCACTAACTCTTTGTTGCTCCTCTTTGATATCTTTTATATCTCCTGATAAATTTTTTATAATATTTGTTATTCCTTGCGTTGTTAACTCTGCTAATCTTCGCTCAAGTTCCAGCGGATTGTTTATCAATCGATCTGTTTCAGCTTGTCTAGCCGCAGGATCAGCTATATTTGCTGTAAATGCCTCAATCAGTTTTCTTTTTTCTTCATCAGATCTAGTAACAAGTTTTGCAGCAGCTGCTTCTTGTTGTTCTCTAACAATTCCAACCAAACCTTTTTCCTGCAGTTGTTTAAATTCTTCTTCTGATAGTGGTTTAGTTTCAGGTTGTTTACCTAATAGTGCTTCAGTAACCGGCTTGAAAATTGTAGCTGTTGCTTCTGTAGCAGTTACTTGCCCACGTCGTGCTTCTTGTACTTTTTGCTTAAGTGATGCCTGAGATTGAGCAAGTTTTTTTAGATCTTCTATGTGTTGTCAGTATCTTGCTCGTTTGTCCATTATTATAATTATAAATTTTAAAAAATTGAAACGCTTTACTCTAAGTAACTGTTAATACAACAGCGAAACATTTTAGTTGGATCATTTGTAAGTTTATCAAATAAGAAAAAGTTAAATTTATCTATTGTAGGATTACGGTAAAGTTCAATAAACTTATATTTTGTCACGCCACCGCATTGCTCGCTTGCAATATTTCTAACGTCAACATTATCCAGTCCTGGAAATAAAATAAAACAACCCGTATTTCGCCTAAAAAATCTATCAACATTATAAAATCCTTGAGCTAGATAAACAGAATTACACTGTTTGTTACGTGACAGTGAGAAATGTGATCTTATTTTATTCATCTCCATGTTATTTAGAGGAATATCATCAAAAACTACTATCTTATGTTCATCTGCATCAAGTTGATTAACTGGAATAAGATCTTCTGGCTGCCTAATTATAAAAAAATCTTCACCAGCTTTAAGATCATCACGAAGCTTGTTATTATATTCGCTTAATAACTCATACTTATCTTGCTGTGGATTGATTGTGTAAATATAAACTCTGTCCTAGATAAAATTATCACCAAGAAGCAAATTCATAAGCAAATTTCTTTTCCCCGATCCAGTTCGCCCAACAATAAGATAATGACAATCAGGAAGTTCATTGTTATGTTTATGCTTCACTAGTCTCTCTGTATCAAAGTTTAATATCGACGATTTTGCCATTTTATATAATATTAAAATAGTGTTGATAATTGTATCTAGGACAGTAGATAATGAGCTACTATACAAAATTTGGAACACTATCAGATTTATCAACAAAAGGTTACCAAGGTGACTTATCCAAATATGCAACTCTTGATCGGCTCAAAAATGAAATCAATAATTTACTAAATCTTACCAGCGTAGATCCAGATGAAGTCGTCATTTTCCAGGACAAAGAAGGACGATTAAAGACGAGTAAGGTAAAACTGTCAGATGTAGTTGTACGAAATCCAAGTGGGAATATTGTTATGACACAAAACAAGATTACAGATCTTGGAAACCCAACTGAGGATGGGGATGCTGTCACTAAAAAATACGTCAATGATTGGGACGCTTCAATTAATAATGAAATCACAGCGCTCAAAACTGATTTTACCAGTCACGTGAATACATTTTTAAGTTTTCGCAGAAACATAAACAAAATTAGGGATGAATTGTTTGGAAATCCATCAAATGTTAACATTACACTCGCTAATATTAACACAAAACTCAATGATATTAACACAAAACTCAATGATATTATTAGTGGAATTCCTAATATTGCTGAGAAAACGAATATGATTAAAATTCCTCAAAAACAGATTAGAAATATTGTGTATACTGTTACAACTGGGTCTGGTACATGGACGAAGGAATATAATTCTTTAAAATACACTGTTGAAGTTACTGTTGTGTATAGATTGTCAGTGTTTACCAGTACAAAGTTTAAAATAATGTTTACCACATTTTCATGGCATTATTTAGATAATAACTTATTTGGAATATTATATGTAATATTGTACAAAAATTCTGAGGAGGAATTTACACTTGAACCAACTGATAAAAATTTTGTAGGTCCTTATCGGTGGTTTTTAACATCTATTAAAACTTACAAGAAACTACTTGATCAGATCCGGTCTTACCTACGAGGAGTTAAATATAATATGGATGATTTATTACGAGAATTTCGTATCATTGACAATATGTTAACAGATATTCTACCAATGAGGGTTAGCAAGTATGGAAAAAATTATCAAAGAAAATATGAGTAACGTATAATTTTATCTAAACTTAAGATATAATATAACTAAAGTAATATCATTATCATTTTAATGCTAGTTTAATTTCCACCTTGTTAACTGAAACGTTCTAATGCACAGTTTAATTTTCATCCTATTATCTGATAAAAAATTTGTGGTAAAACCTATTTGCCGTTTTTAGAATAATCATATTCCACACATACGCTGCTCTAACAAATTCGTCACTTCTGTTGACAGAGCTTATCGCATTCCAACACCTGTTGTTTTGTCTGGTTACAAGATATCTGTCTACATAGTAGTAGTATAGGGAAATGAGGGGTTTGGCGGGGGTGGTGGAGGAGGTGTTTGAGGGGGTGGTGGGACAAAACTCTCATTTTCCTATACTACTATCCTTGTTGTCTTCAATCTTTATTTTATTTTATTTTGAACGAATATATATATATATATATATATATATATATATATATATATATATATATATATATATATATATATATATACATATATACTGCTATGAGCAAATAATAAATACAGGTGTTTAATAATCAGATTTACTTCTGCTTGTAATAATTATTTCTGAGTAACTTATGTGGCTACTAAATATGACGTTTTCCAAGAGGGAGTCTAGCATAAAACCGTATGTGTAATGTGGTGTAGGTGTACGAGGAGATACACTTTGGTGTGTACAATGTATTGGGAATAAAAGGTGGTTATCTCACCGATTCATCTACAAACGTTCTCTTTGAGTTATCGAGGACGGAATTGTTATCGATCATTATGGACTAAAACGGGAAAATTATAATTGGTGTTACCTGCGGGATGTTACACAAGGTCAGAATTTGTCATGTGGTTATACAAGAAAATGAAAAACATTTTGGGAAGAGTTGTATAAAGTCTAAATGTTGAGACCGGCGATGAAGGAATATATATCATTCGATAAATGTAGCTGGAAAATATTTTGTTATTCATCTAACTAAAGTACAGTTTGTAGTATATTAATTAAGATCAGCATTTTCGAAGAATGTCAAGCAAAGAATTAAATTTCAATACTCTAACACATCTGAATAAACAAGAAAATATTTTTGAATTATATTAAAGTTATTCTTGTCAAACCCTACAGGTACAATTATCCAGGCAGTATATACAATGCAGTACAACAATCATTTGGACAATCTGAAAACAATAATTCTTTATTATTATAATGAAATGAAAGATTGCATTCCTCGGGAAAAATAGTTTCCCATGACCACGCTTAAAGAGCATCAGCGGATTTAAAATAGGAAAAGTGAATATGATAACAACATTATATGTTTTATTAGTATTTCTAGGAATTCGTGTTGACCTAGATCGCACCTTACTGTTACAAATCTTAAAAATGAAATTGTTTATTGTTTTTACCTTTGGGATGACCATACACACATCTGTAACGGCGAGCACCTTAGACCCCTGGCCACTCAGATTCCTTTGTTTTACTGTTATGAGTAGGTTGGCAAGATGAAACTTTATAATTTGACATTTTCTCCTCGAGTGGATTTTTTGCAGTTGATGGGTCCCAAACCTAATATGGGTTAAGGTTAATAAACCGGTTCCCTAGAGAGACCAAAATAATCATTAAAATTACCACTTTATGTACATATATTCAACTGTTTCGCATATTAATGATTATAATATATGTTCTGCTCATTACACGGTCTCCTTATTGTACATGTCTACATGAATAAGTGTCATGTGCATATGAAAATTAACTATTTCTGGTCACTACAAGTGCCCCGTTGTTACGGTAGGGGTTTTTTAATTATACCCTAGAGTGTTTTGGGGTTTAATTATATGAAAATGGGGTGGGGTGTTTCCAATATTTATTTAGGTTTGGCACCCACCCAGGCTCGATTATGGTTCAGAAGTTAAGTAGGTGAATATGGTTCTGAGCCCCCAGTCAGCAATGCCGACAGTTAAATCCAAAAGTAATAAAGGGTGAAATTAAACAGTTAAATGCAATGTACAAAGGGGTGGAATTAAATAAAACAATTTAATTAATAATAAAATTTCAACATGCGAGCTTCCTAATCTCTCGACCCTTTGTGCCTATTTCATAATCAGAATCAGTGTGAGAATTTCGCCCTGTCCTTGGTTCTACTCATCTGTCTCTCTAAAATTCTCCTGCACTCCTCCTTTACTCCTTCGACTTTCCTCTCCACTTCTACTCCTACTTTGCTCCTTTCAATTTCCTCTCCACTTCTACTCCTTTACTCCTTCAACTTTCCTCTCCACTTCTACTCCTCCGTTACTCCTTCAACTTTCTCGTCGAACCGTCGACTCCAATCCGTCGACCCTGACTGTACCGACAGTCTTACTTTAGTCTTCTCTCTCAGACTCTCGGGACTCCCCTTCTAACTGAAGTTATCCCACCCGGAAAACTTCCTTCTGAAGCTTTCTTTGTTCCAATCTTTTCCCTGCGATCCACGCCAAATTTACGAGTGCGTATCTCGGAGTAGCCTTTAATCGTGCAATCACCTAGTAATCTGCCTCGGTCTAATAAATAATTTTGGGACGGAGTCAGTTTAATATCCTCGAAACTTTGAGGTATGCCCACCCACTAGCTTAAATCTGATTGGATGAGGTGGACTAACCATTCCCAAGTTGTAAATCAGAGGAACTGTCAATATAAGTTGCCTATCATTTTATTACAAATGGCTCTTTTGATGTCCTATTAAAGGATTAACACCCAGGTGTAATTTATCATGCCCTGTTCTGGCTTGTCTTCTTGCTCGCGGCGTTTGTCCACAGATCAAACACCGGATTAGTGTCAGTTGGATAAACATCCGTAAACCTAGGTAGACCGTGACACCCGTCTTATCTGACTCTTAATGAAAACTTGCAACTTAGTCACTAGCCTGAAAACAAAATTTGCTTCATTCTTCTTTCCTTTTGTATATTTGCAAAATAACATAGAGGATATATGGATGAATGGATGGATGGATAGATAGACAAATAGATAGATATATGAACATGTATATCATACACTGTACTTATCGTTTTTGAGTTGATAGATGTAAAACAAGAAAAAAGAGAACTTGTTGCCCCACCCAGATTATACTTTTTCTGTATGTGTGCAGTCAGATGAGGGTGTTCCATTGAAGAAGCCGTAAGTCTTTCTCTAAGTGGTTGTTTGCTATAACAAATCCATCCCACCCATAAACATTGCCATCTTTACAAACAGAACATATAAAGGAACAAAGATGAACGGCCTGAGTTGGATGTTGCAAGCTTGAACCAGTGTATTACAATTAAAACTTTAATAACATAATGTCAATGAATGGTCGGAGAAATTCACGTGCTCATTTTGAACACCCACAAACAGATTCGATTTTATTTCTTCCTTTAAGAGATTAAATTCAACATAGACAAAAGGTACATATGTGAGAATCAGGAGGACGTGACGTTGATTTATATGTAAAGACATAAATCTATAAATGCATAGACATATAAATCTATGGATATATAGACATAAATATATACATATATAGATATATAAATCTAAACATGTATAGACATAAATCTATACATGTATTGACATACATCTATAGATATAGACATAAATCTCTACATGTATAGATATTTATATAAATAAATGTATAGACAGATATATCTATACATGCATAGACATTAATATATATGTATAAACATATAAAACCTATAGAAATATAGACATATAAATATATACATGCATAGACTTATAAATCTATACATATATCAACGAGAATAGGTTATACTTTTTGTTTGCTTAATTTACCTGATCCCTGCTGACTCGTTTATGTTTAAATATAAAAAATGGTCTTCGCTTTATGAAGACTCGCAATTGTCGTGCCAAGATTTCAGGAACATTCGCACATCATGTGTAACAACAATTACAAGATATATCTGATATGAATATATACGAATTTATATGAATTGATAATGAATTTGATAAGAATGTATAAGCAAATTAAATTTGAAACATTCTTATACAAACTAACTCTATATTTAATCGCAATAATCACACTGAGTCTTTTATGTGAAGCAATACAGGATTTTAATATTCGCGGGTCACCTGAGACGTTGCAGTACACACCAATTCCTTTCATAAATGTCACTCGACCGGTACAAACGTGTACGAATTATAATTTTCATGTATAGCATTGACAATATCATTATGTATAAAAGATACATTACATTTTTTCAAACGTTTAATATGAAGGACGTTTTGATTTTATGGAGACCGGGTAAACATCATACTATGAGGAATGTCATGGTTTATTGTTTAGATATTACAATGTTCTTTACTACGTCCCATATGGTATACGACGACAATTGTAAGACTGATCTGATACGAATACATATGGATATGAATTGATAATGAATTTGATAAGAATTTATAAATAAATTAAACTTGAAATGCCATACTGGAATTAGCATTCATATTTATACAAACTAACTCTATATACGGATTCATTTTATGTACACAAAAATATAAAGATTTATTAAAAACTCGTTAATGGTGAATTTGAAACGTGGATGATAAAAAAGAAAATATGATTAGTTATTGTGAATCTGCCGATGTTGAAATTGCGGAGAAATATTACAGAAGCAATAATCAAGTATCAAAGTCATCTGCGATATCCGTGTATGATCCGGTTTCTAGACATAAAACCGTTTATCTTAATGGGTATGGAGGTTCAGGTAAAACAACACGCGCGATTAACTTATTCATGAGTTTAGATATGATTGTTTTGACACCAACGCACAAACTCGCCAGGGAAATAAAGCAACGAGATGCAAAATCGTGAACATATCATAGTGTCTTTAGATGGTGCGGAGATACATGGACCCCATCGCGAATAGGTGAAAAATATGTACCTAAAACTATTATATGGGACGAGATATGCACGGTGTCGCTTGAGGTATTACAAATATGTCTTTATTGGCCGTTGCTAAGAATACTCCTGTGATTATGGCAGGGGGCGATCATGTTGTATTTCATTTGCACCACCATGCGCAAAAGCGAAACCACATTACACAATTTGCAAGTCTTCTCCTTTACTTGATGATTTCACAAATCAAAACAAGACGGCACAATTGTCCTTTCAGTTCTGTTTTCTTGTCTTTTCCGGAAAATATTCAGAATATTCTGCTTTCCTATTCAACATGATTAGGAGTTGAATATTACGAAGATGTAACAGTGGTAGCGGCAACTGTTTGCGAAATCCATATATGTTGAATAAAGACAGGCATAGTAGAGTCGATTTCAAAAGAAACATTCATATTTAAGTACTGTATTACTAAAAGGGACCGTGTGTCAGTTCTAAGCTGAAAATGGCAAGGAATTTTTGTATTATTTTTAAAAATTAAAAAACATTTTGCACAAGACTCGTATGCCCATATTTCAGATCAATATTAATTCACCAGATAAATATTCATTAGAAGTCTTTTAAGAAAGGTCTCATATCAATATGATTTTTCCATTCAAACGCAGCGACATACAATAATTTTAATGATGGCTTCTTTGGCAGCCATATTGGACGTCAGATTGTCCGTTTTATTTTCAGACTTACTACATATCATACTAAGTTATTTTCTAAAATCTGCATACTGACATGTCCTTCAAATCAGGATGAAAAGTGGTAAGATTTGTAAAATAGTTTTTACGACAGCCATATTGGATTTATGTGAAGCTCCATTTTAATTCAGGACCAGCTAGATCATGGAAGAAATTTGTGCATATATGATTCTGACAATCCTGCAAGAAATTCTAGAGCAATGATATCAAACATCTGATAATGGACAGATGATGTATTCCTAAGTATGGATGACTGATGACAGAAAACACACCATGCCATGTGCTTTCAGTCTATGACCAATATAACTAAAATGAATGAAAATCAACACTGCATGCCTAAAATACTATCAGGTGGCGAGGAAAGAGTCTTACTAAATTCAAACCATTAACAGAACTAACTACGCTGTGGATATGGAAATATGCTGTATAGATAACAAAGGCTCTTTTACCAACCGTTGCTTACAAACCAAAGAAATACCAGCAAGTATTTCAAATTGTTACTAATGTTCTCCTATGTTTATCACGGTTGTGGAATGGTTCCAATTTAGTGGATTTGGCATACTAGTTTCAAATTCATGTCGAGAAAATGAAACATTCCAACTGTTTTAAATGTATGTGC
Organism: Potamilus streckersoni; assembly: GCA_016746295.1. Taxonomy (NCBI): domain Eukaryota; kingdom Metazoa; phylum Mollusca; class Bivalvia; order Unionida; family Unionidae; genus Potamilus; species Potamilus streckersoni. The sequence goes on from JAEAOA010000639.1 coordinate 468,552, forward strand.
ATGTAAATTAGACATATGATTAATGATTCAAAAACATGAACCATTTAAGACGCAAATTTAATGATCATAAGAAGCAAATATTAAATTTAGCAGGGCACTCTTATACATATATATTGTACTTAGACGGATGCACTTATATCAATGACAACCATACGTCTGGGAGATATTTTTATACGTTTACTGTATAATTATCGATGATATTGTTTAGTATGATCAGGCATTCACCTATTTGGTTATATCTGTGACATCGAACGTCAATGAAGGAGTCTTTTATATTATTCATTATACGTTCATCTAGGTAATAATTGAGGAGCTTCAATTACAAATTCCAGACACCACCAGTAATTATTTTGGGACAAACTTCTATCAGATGTTTCCAGCGTAAACGTTTCTTCAGAATCTTTATCTAACATCACAGATGCGAATCTAGACAATTTATTAGCTAATGGAGATGTGGTAATTATTTATCCGCTAAACACAGACAACTTATATACACCAGCGACCTCCGCGGTGTGTTTGATGGGTTTTGTTTCTGGTGTCCACACTCCAGATTCATGATGCAACCGTATACACGATATTTTTTAATCTGCTGGTGAGGAATTTTAATCAGGCTCGTTTTTTTTAACAGTATCAGGTATTCCAGTGATAATATCGTTGAGTCTTGCGTTAATATCAGCGAGTTTTATGTAAACAGTTGGTGGAGTTCCGAAAGATTCGTTATTAGTTATGTTAATGGTTCTGCGAAAACTTAAAAACGTGTTCACGTGACTGGCAAGCTCACGTTTGAGCGTGGAAATTTCATTGTTGATTGGAACTTTGTTATCATCGACGTATTTGTTCGTAGCAGCATCAGAATCAGATTCTAGTTTTCTGAGATTATAAATTCCATTATTTATTTATGTTGAGAAGTGCACGCTTTATACCACCGTTTAATAGTACGTACTTAGATGATTGATCGTTGACGTATTTTTTTGTTGCAGCATCTGTGTCTGAAGCTGGATTTTCAAGACCTGTAATATTATTTTTGTTCATAATAATATTCCTACTGAATGAATCTTCTTGACATAATCGTTAACTGAATTACCCGAATATTGTATTTTACCTTGATCAGTAAAAGTAACGATATTATCAGCAACTGCGGTAGGAATTCGAATAAGAACATCTGGCAGTTGTATGTTGCTTGTCTTTAATCGTCCTTGTTTATCCTGAAAAACAATAACTTCATTTTGATCCACACTTGTAATATTTAATATTTCTTGCTGAGCTTTACCACGAGCAGATCTTCCGTAAATATCTACCATTATATTTACTGATGTCTGTTTAAAAGTGAGAATGTGGTATATTCATACACGACTTTGTGGAGTGGTTTTGTTGATTTTGATATTGCATAAAGTATATTAAGTACTTCACGACCACATATTGGTGGATTAGTTAATGTTTGTGTTGGTAACGTATAAAAACAGATTGGAGCAGTATTATCGCTGACATAATGAAGGAATTATTTTGGTAGCGGTAATCTATATCAATAGCAATAAATAATTCCACGTGGATCAATTGCATATCCAACCCAATGCGTACCTGGTCCAGAGTTTTTATCGAGACTGATAATACCAGTTTCAATATTGTTTTGGTAATTGATCGCACATGAAAACACCTCTAAAGTTTTGTTTGTTTAGTTTTTTCGCAGCATTGCGTTAATCAAAATTCGACATAGGTGATATTAGTAAACTGTCCCAGGAAGTCCTAGGGTCTTTCAGTACCATGAATGTGGGATCCCTGACAATAGGAGACCCTTACCCTTTTTTGGATGTTCTTTTTGTTCCCTTTCTGGTTGCTCTCTTTAATGCCATTCGAGCAGCAGTTCCAACAGCGCCTAATGAGGTTGCTTTTGCAACAGCTAGGGCTGCATCGGCTATTAATACTTGTATAGCTGCGAGAAGTGGAAATATACCACCCGTCTTAGCAATGTCTTTGATGGCGCGTGCAGAAAGATTAAGTTTGACGCCTTTAATTGTTTTTTTTTTTGTTTGCTTCATTGAAGTTTTTAACCTGACGATCGGTCAAGGATAACTCAATTGAACCACTCATCTGTTCTCTCTTTAGAAATATTTTTATTCCACAGTTATATTTTCATGCTGATAGTTGCCTTGTAATCTGACCAGGAGTCAGGGTAACACTAACGTGACTGTATGACATAATAATTATAATAAATGATCTAATTATGTGTTACATACTTTCTACTGGGGCATCAACGACTTTAATTCGTCCACCAACACCTTCAACCATTATCGTCTTATCGCTGAATATAACTGCTATTGCCCTATGCTCAGTAATAGCTCCTCTATTAACACGAGCTCGAAATATTATGTCAACTACTGATTGTCTCGTTAAATTGAAATGTTAAAATGAAAAGTAATAAATCGGATATAAGGTTGTAAAATCTAACTGATATTTGTAAACCTGTATCAATGTTCTGATCACGACCCATGAACGACATAAGACGATGATATACACGTGATACATGATTTCGATCGAAATTCAGTAGTATATCTTCGGATGGTTCTTGATGTCCATTTATCCTTAATGAAACATCAGAAACACCAAGGTAGTCAAATACCATGTGACTACGTTCTTGACCATCCACTCTTGCAGCATCTTCTAACGCAATAAATATGTGTCTTGGTGCAGAAACACCCTGCTGAGAAGCTATTTGCCATGTAAATAAACCATTAATATTGCTTTGGGTAGCATCTGTGGTCGTTGTCAACCATTACAATATTGATTTTCCACTTTGACTCATAAAAGATAGCAACCGGTCTTCCTCAGATATTGAGAGAGTCATCCTGGCATCCACAATAAAAGTTTTGTTAGTACTACATTACCATTATCACCAGTAACGGGTTTCCATAATGCATCATTGTCTGTGCCTTTTCGCATGAGTACACCTGCATGTTTACCTCCAAAGTAACCTTTCTTATATTTCTACACAATCTAGAAATATGTGACAGTGGAATTGCACATGAAAATATTCTTTTATTACCTATTAACATCGCCCGACGTGATATAAATCCTAAGTTGAAATCTGAATCTATATTAATACTCATATTTTCTACGTCTGCGGTGGCGTTTCCGGCAAAGTTCTGTGGTCGTCTTATTTCATATTGTCGATACTCTTGTGAATTAGAAGTATCTTTTACAAACATTATTGATGGGACATCAGATCTTGAATAATCATCGCTGTATCTTGCAAGACCAAGTATTGTTGTAGCAACGTCAACGTCTTTCTGAACTGATTCAATATATTTTCCGTCGATCATATACATAGCGCTGTCAAGTAACGCCATAATACCATTTTTTAACAAAGCCAACACTAACATTAGCGTCGTATTCCACTGGTGCTGCAGGATTGGCATTATTTAAAATTTCACCCACTACTTCGATAAACACCTCAGCAGGTAAAATGTATTTGCTTTTATCCTGAACCTGAAGTTCAATTCGTCCACGTTGATCTGGAACTCGTGCGTCATAAGAATAATATTGACAATCACGCATAGACTCATCCTTGAGTGCTGGTACATATATGTCAAACGCTGGGTCAGATGTGCGTTTAAACATCTTTGTTATATTTGCTATTGTCTAAAACAATGACCTTTTCGAGAAGTGAGACCACTTCCTGCTATTTGACTAGCGGTTATATTTTTTTCCTGATGATGGTACATCATCCAACTCTGCTAGTTTTTCATTAGCAGCTTGGTTTTTATTTTACTGATATTTGCAGGCATTGCTTCAGTGCTAGGTAATTTTACAGGTTGAGGTTTTCGTCGTATTAATCGTGCTATTCTATCTTTGATAGCCGATAATGCTTTACTAGCAACATTGCCAACAGCACTAATACCTTTTTCACGAACAACATCACTAACTATCATTCCCAGTTGCTTTGTAATCGGTATTGCTTTTGGGGCTATCCTTCTAAATAGACCCTGAACAGCATAATCTAGTCCATCTCCGTAATTTGTTTTGCATGTTGGTAATTGAGAATTCATCATCCTGACCATGGTTGCTCCACGTTGAGTACTATTGTACGATCATTTTATTATAATAACTATATTTAATTAAATACTCGGTCCAGTTACTTAGTCACTGTAGTAGTCATCGGAGATTTCATTAATGAGAGACCGATATACACTAGTAACCATAATTGCACCTATAAATAATCTTTTACAAATAACTGCTGTTTCATTCATGATTTCTGGGGAATTATTACCAGCTCGTTTTCCCCTATGAGGATTCTAGTCGATCAACATCAGCAAGAACGTTATTGGGACAAGTAATAAGACCACTTCCTAGACCACTTCCAGTTGCACCAGGATCGTCTTAAAATTCTTCCTATTCCTCTTCAATTGGTTTCGTTGGTGCTTGCTTACTTGGTTTAGTACATAGAATTGTTATTTGTTGAGTTTGGTGATTCTGTACAATCACAAAGTAATTGCTCAAATGATTTTGTTGTTTCATGTTGTTGTCTTGGAGGTTTTTGTTTCTTTTGTTCTTTACTTTGTTCTTCCTTCTCCTTTCTTGATCTGATTAAATCATCAATTACCTTAAGATATTCCTGATGTACTGAATCATCAGATTCAACTCGTTCAACATTCGTATGTATGCGATATAATGCTTTTCGCTTGTGCACTGTTTTAATATCTTTCGCGTGTTCAGGTTTCATTAATGTATCTCTTCGACCAAAACTATCCAAAGCAAGCTCAGCTAATTGATCTATGTTTTTAAGGTTATTAATTACCTTAACATTTTCATCAAAGTTATTTATCAATAAATCAGTACTTATTCCATGACTCTTTTGTTCGGGGGCTGGTGCTTCAGCACCTCCAGGTTGATCTTAATCCTCAGGTGTTTTTGGAACTGGGATGTCAGCAGCTATTTCGGCTGGAATTTCTCTAAAAATCTTTTGTTTTCTTAGTTGATCCAGCGGTGTTTTCTAATGTAGGAAGAAGACCTTTAGTGGCCTCATTGAGAGGTTTAAATAATTATTTTGTATCATATTCAAATGCAACACGAGATTCCTGACGTGATAGTAACTGTTGTTTAACTAAATCAAGGACGGGTAAAGATTTTCTAATTGCCTCTAGCCGCTATCGAGTTAATCTAGCTGAATGTGGTTCTCCAATATTCATTTATTAATAATATCTATACTGGCTGTTTAATTCAATAGCAGCAGGGAGGACGAACGACAAAAATTATGTGACCTGACAAGAAAATGAAATCGCGTAAAAATTTGGAAAAAAATAGTCAACAAAGGTTTAACAAAACTGAGCCATCTAAAACCATTTATTACCATTATAGACAAGTTAGAGGTGTTGGCTTACCGTTATTGACTATTTTTTTTAGCCTCTATAGGAACCCTTTTTTTCGCTTACGAGGTCAAGCAAAAAAGTTTTATGGTTCGCCTTCCCTGCTGTTTCTTGCTCGATTTTAGAAATCTGCTTAATGGGAGATGGAAAATCAATGCTATCTAAATTTAATTTTTAAACATGTTCAATGTATTTTGTGACTCTATTAGCGTCTTTGGAAACTGGGAATAAGTGACCTAACATACTCCACATAATACACTTGTCATCATCACTAACTATAAATAAATAAAATGCGTATATAATTTTCATTGGTAACCTTACAAATGTACACCTCGTAACGGGTCATATTAATAACTGAGTAAATTATCTTCGGAAAATAAAATCCAACCCGATCCAGATCTAGTGTAATTGCCAATCCTATCCTCGATTTCCTGAGTTATTTATTATAACAGCAACTTTGTTTATATCATTGACATCAAACGCATAAACAATTTTAGGATTTGATTTTATATAAGGCCGTACAAATTTGTCAGAATATATCGCATGTTGAAAAGTAACTCTTAATTCCGCTATAATTGTAATGCAAGGCTCTTTAAGGTGAATATAACCAATTGTGGCCTTAATTAACTTTACTAGAGGCTCCGAAGCTATGTCTATTCTAAAAGTAAAGCCAGCAAATGACGACTTAGTTTCATTAATCTTGATGTTAGACTTTTTAGCTTGTACAAGATCGTTTTGCAGCTGCTCGATTTAAAAATTTGCTCTGGACATTTGCGTTTTATTCCTGTCGTCGCTGTATAATCATCAATAAGACGCTGTACATTTTCTTGGTGGCTGCGTTTGGTTTATCTACAGAAACCTGTGTGAGATTGTATATCGGGAAGTACTTGTCTGAAGTACCTCGTTGAGTTTCTCTTTGTAATTCATGTAAGTCACGATCTGGTTTTGGATACTTTGGTTTTACTCCTGTTCGTTTTTCATATAGTTTCATCGTCCGTCGAACATCCTCTGAACGTGTTTCGTTCTCCGCATTTTATCCTCATCATCATTGGCATTTGTCTTGGAAGACCATCTTAGTAGCGCCTTTGGAATTTAGAGGTTTAGGCATTGTCTGTTATGGCTGTGCAGGCCAATGCGCGAGTGACAATCTCTATTGCAGTTGGAGAAGACGTACAGTGAACTCTGATTTGCTTGGTTTGCTGCTCAACGCTTGCTTCTTTCTCTCGCGTTTCTCTGCGGCCTGCTAAACACTCCTCCCATCAGCGACTGCTATGCACTTGATAACTGTCATTCTCCAGGTGCCACGATCTTCGGCCTGTACTTCTCAGCTGTCTGGTGAAATACAGCATGCCTTCATGTCCTTCTTGAACACATCCCTGAAGCATAGTGACAGACAGTCGAGTCTTCTGATGCCAGTGGCCTACTGGCCATATAGGATTTCCTTTGGCAGCCTCCCATCCTAATTGCGTTTGACGTGTCTTAGCTATCGATTGCGGTGTTTTGCTCAGCAGGGAGTATATCCTTGGGATACTTGCACGTTGAAGGATCACGTTGTGTGGAATGTGGTCTTGCCAGCCGATTTTCAGGATGTGTTGTAGGTATCGTATGTCGAAAGAATTTAGTTGACGCTCTTGCCTCGAGTAGGTGCTCCACGTCTCACTTTCATATAGGAGAATGCTCGGAACACAGGCTTAGTAGACTTGAATCTTGGTGTGCACTGTCAACACGCTGTTTTCTCACACCCTTTTTGTTAGTCGGGCCATGATGGTGTTTGCCTTTACAAGTCTTCTATCCAGCTCCACATCAAGCGAAAGAGTGTAGCTGATGGTTGATCCCAAATAAATAAAGTTGTTGACTACTTCCTGGGTGATGCTGTCTTGAGCACTGACATTCGCTGATGGTGAGCCCGAACTGTATACAGGCTTTAGTGAAGCGGTCTTCCAGTCTCTGCAGCACATCCTCCGTGTGGGTCACAAGGGCCGCGTCGTCAGCATAGAGCATCTCCCTGATGAGTACTTGCCTCACTTTGGTCTTTGAACACAGTCCTGCCGGGTTTAACAGCCTTCCGTCAGACCTGGTGTGCAGATAAACGCCACCAATGGAGGTGCTAAATGCGTGGGACAGGAGCAGGAAGAAGAAGATGCCAAAAAGGGTTGGTGCCAAAACGCATCCCTGCTTCATGCCGCTGTTTATGGGGGATGAGTCTGAGGTGGATCCATCATAAAGCACTTTGCCCTTCATATCGGAAAGGAAGGAGATTATCATGCTTTTAAGTTTTAAGTGGGAAGCCGATATTCCCGAGAAGTTCAAATAAGCATTTCATAGTACTATATATATATATATATATATATATATATATATATATATATATATATATATATATATATATATATATATATATATATATATATAATATATATATATATATATATATATATATATATATATATATATATATATATATATATATATATATATATATAGGATTAATCATCATGTTTAGTTTTAAACTACCATTCTGAGAAAATCTTTCATCACATACTTCACACTTACACGGTTTTTCTTTAGTATGAATCCTCATTTGCTTTTTTAACTTCAATTGTGAGCAAAGCGTTTGTGAAATGTTTCACGCATAAATGGCTTTTCTCCAGTATGAATGTTCATGTGCCGTTTTAAACTTAAATTTTGAGAAAATTTTTCTGTACATATTGCAAATCTAAATGATTTTTCTCCAGGATGAATAAGAATGTGCAGTTTTAAACTTCCATTTTGAGAAAAGCTTTCATTGCATACTTCAAACTTAAATGGCTTTTCTCCAGAATGAATGTGCATGTCTTTTTAAACTTCTATATTGAGAAAAGCTTTCATGACATTCTTCACACTTAAATGGCTTTTCTCCAGTATGAATGTTCCTGTCTTTCCTCAAATATGAACGCGTACCTTTTCTACACCTTTCAATATGCAGTTTGAGTTCCTATGACACCTGGACAGCCATTCTGAAAATAATCAGCAAAAGAGAATGAGATTAGAGGAAAGCATCAAGACCAGAACATATTTACTAAGTATACATTCTAATACATAATCATTTATGAGCTTTGTTGAAGACGCTAATGGGTCACTTTCCCACGCATTGTTAGAAGGAACCCAAGGATATTGATCAGATACAGTAGAAATTAATGATTTTCTATCAAAACATATTTGTGATCGGAGTAATTATTTAGCCTTCATTTTGGAAATCCAGATACCAATTATGTTCCCATTGTTCTGGTGCAGACACGTTCCACCTCATGCCATATTCATCTACCTTCAATGGATAACAATGTAATAGTGATCAGCTTATCTGCTCTTCTGTTCTATAAGGGGTGTAATAATGTATTTCGTGCCACACTAAACCTGGTTAGAAATATCTTCACCATGCCTTCAGTGCTGGATTTGGGCTCTTTAGTGATTTTATAACAATACACCAACTCATCAGGAGTCAAAATCATACTTTGCTTAGGTGATCTATAGACCAGCTCAACATTGCAATGGCTTATGCATTGTCTGCCCCTGCCAACCGTTATTTTGAAATGTTGTGATGCATGTTTAGGTCCATGTCACTTACACTTCATCATGCCTCTGCCAGTCTTGATTGGATACATTTAAAATATGTGTTTAGGTCAATGTTACCTAATCTGTAGTGTCTGTCAATCTTGATATGTTTTAATATGTGTGTATGTCCGCATTATTTAAACTGCATCATGTCTCTGTCATTATTGAAATGTGTGATACATGTTTAGGTGCATGTCTCTTAAACTCTATCGTGTCTCTGTCAGTCTTAAAATGTAAGACACGTTTTTAAGTCCTCGTCACCAGAACTGCATCATGCCTTTGCCAATTCTGATATGTTGTGATGAATGTTTAAGTTTACATCACATAAAGCGCATTGCATCTCTGCCAATATCAATACATTGTAATGCATGTTTAGGTCCACATCCCTTAAACTTTATCATGTCTTTAAGAAAATATCCATTTGGCTCACAGTTGCTGTTTGGGGACAAGATTGAAGTCATTTGGAGGCAGATGGGCAATGAACTGTCCCTCCAGCTGGCCATTATACATGTATCATATAGGAACACAGAATACCAGTCACAATGAATTCTGACAGTAAGGAGACTACAGTAACCTTATCTTGTTGGAGCAGTCACAGATCGCATGAACATAGTATCCTGATGGGTTATCATTTAGTTTGCATTCAATAAATCTTCATTTCTATGTATGCTCAGGTGCAATCATGATTCTTGGAACTTTGCTCAGCTTAAAACTAGTGACACCTAGTGGTTATAAGGGATTGAGCAAGAGTTACTGCCCTTCTTCTATATTTTATACACAAAATATGTGCATCTTTATCTCTTAATATGGCTGGAATTGGGAGGTAGCCTGATTATTATATTCCTAATGTTAAAGGGACCAAGTGAGCATTCTGGGATAAATCTAATTTGCTGTAATGTTTACTTTCTTAGAAAGACCTCCGATAATGGTAGTTGATTTGAAACTCATGTCCAGTATGGCCAGCATTGTTATAACTATTTCTCACATATTTATAGTCATGTCCGATGGAGTTTTCATTAAAGATTTTCCATCATAACTTTATCATAAGTATGGCCACATGACTAGCCATCTAGAAATTCTTGTATCACTGCTCCTGATTCGATGGTCATGTCATAATGGGGTTTTCACTAAACGACTGTATGATGTCTAGCTGTTTCTCAATGAAAATGTTACCGATATGACAGTCATTCTGGCTTAAATGAATATGGTACCAATTTGATGTTAATACCATCTGGACAGTAATCAAAAAAATCAATGACATATTGAACTTTATTCTTGGGCATCAGACTAGGATTTTGCTGCTATGTTTGTTAAAGATTTGAAATAGTGTCTTATGTAAGAGTGATGTTAGATGAAAAACGCCAATTTGTTGGAATTGTGTATGTTGAAGACAGTAGAGGATTAAAAGCTTCCTGGATATTAATAACCCTAACTAATTATATTCAATGTTGATGGATTAATCCTATTTTAATTTATTTTTGCTGTATGTAGATTGATGTATAACCTTTGTTTTCTAGCCGTTTTATATTATAATCATTCTTAATATAAAACTAGTCATGCTTTAACAGGAATTTTACATGTATGCATACATGACACATCTGGCGGTATTTTTGGTTCATGTATTTACTGATTTAGTTGTGCCTATTTTAGTGGTTGCTGGTAATGTTGGCTTTGATTAGTGGCCCAAATAGCGGTGTTTACGATTCAACTTTTCAACTTGAGTTTGCTTGGTACAAAGGCTCCAGGTCCTTTTGTGGAATAAAGTAGAATGTACATATCTGTCTTTGGATTAGAGTAGAATATATATATATATATATATATATATATATATATATATATATATATATATATATGTATATATATATATATATATATATATATATATATATATATATATATATATATATATATATATATATATATATATATATGTATATATATGTATATATATATATATATATATATATATATATATATATATATATATATATATATATATATATATATATATATATATATATATATATGTAAGTCTTTGGAATAGAATAGAATGTATATGTCTGTCTTTGGTTTAGAGTAGAATATATATGCAAGTCTATGGAATAGAGTAGAATGTATATGTTTGTCTTTGGATTAGAGTAGAATATATATGCAAGTCTTTGGAATAGAGTAGAATGTACCTATCTGCCTTTGTATAAAAGTAGAATATATCTGCAAGTCTTTTGAATAGAGTAGAATGTATGTCTGTCTTTGGTTTAGAGAAGAATATATACGCAAGTCTTTGGAACAGAGTAAAATGTACATGTCTGTCTTTGGATTAGAGTCGAAAATATATGAAAATGTTTGGAACAGAATAAAATGTACATGTATGTATTTGGATTAGAGTAGAATATATATTTAAGTCTTTGGAATAGAGTAGAATGTACATGTATGTCGTTGGGTTAGAGTATAATATATATGCAAGCCTTTGGAATAGAGTAGAATGTATATGTCTGTCTTTGGATTAGAGTAGAATATATATACAAGCCTTTGGAATAGAGTAGAATGTATATGTCTGTCTTTGGAATAGAGTATAATATATATGCAAGCCTTTGGAATAGAGTTGGATGTATATGTATGCCTTTGGAATGGACTAGAATGTACATGTCTGTCTTTGGAATACAGCCGAATGTAAATGCAAGTCTTTGGAATGGGCTAGAATGTACAGGCATGTCTTTGGAATAGAATAAAATGTATATGTAAGCATATGGAATGGACTATGCTATATATGTACGTCTTTGGAATAGAATGGAATGCACATGTAAATCTTTGGAAAAGAGTAGAATCTACATGCCATTTTTTGGAATGGACTATAATGCACATACAAGTCTTTGCGATAGAGCAGAATTCGCATGCAAATAATTGGTATAGTGTACAATGTACATGCAAGTCTTTCGAACAGAGTAGAATGTTTACGCAGTATTTTGGAATGCACTGGAATGCACATGTCTTTGGAATAGAGTAGAATGCAAATATAAGTATTTTGAATAGAGTAGAATGGACGTGTAAGTCTTTGGAATAGAATAGAATGCACATGTGGGTCACTGGAATAGAGTTGAATGTACATGCAAGTCTTTGAAATAAAACAGAATGCAAACGTAAATCTTCGGCATAGGGTATGATTCATTTGTATGTCTCTGGTATAGAGGAAAATGCACAAAAAGTTTTTAGACTAGAGTGGAATGTACATGTAAGTTTTTGGAATAGAGTGAAATGTACATATAAATCTTGGGAATAGAGTAGAATATTCATATAAGTCTCAGGAATAGAGTAGAATGTAGATGCAATCTCAGAAATAGCGTAAAATACATATGTAAATCTCAGGAATAAAGTTTATTTTACATGCAAGTCTTTAGAATAAAATGGACCCCAATTCATCACTGTGCATACAAACACACACACACACACACACACATATATATATATATATATATATATATATATATATATATATATATATATATATATATATATATATATATATATATATATATATATAAATTTATCATTTTGATGGATGGAATTAGTCCCTTCACTAGATACAAACCATCTCAGTAAATATGGTTGTATGCTGTAGAACTTGTGTTCGAAAACCAAAGATTGGTGTTGAGAGATGTTCAGGAGCCATAACACTTCTAAATTAAAATGTGATACCCACTGAATCCAACTTAGTCAATTCTCATCAGATTAAACGTGTATAATGTTTGATTCAAATATAATTTTATTTAAAAACATTGTGTTGCAATGTGCGATGTTATAAGGACAGACAGTCAAAAATAAGAACTCTTTTGACAAAATCCAATTTATTGTAACTATAAATATAAAATTGCATACCATGTAATGCACATAAAAGTCTATGAGAAAATGTTTATGCTAAACCTTTATAGTGCACAGGTAAATTTATGAGACAATGTGCATGTAAATCCCATCTAATGCTCATTTAAAATTGAGACAACACGGCTGTACATATTGCAAGGTTTCCTAGGAAACCTCGGACAAATGTTCCTAGGAAAAACCCCGGAACATTGGTAACAAATTTTCCAAGGTTAGAGTGACTATTTACAGACAAAACCTTTGACAAATGTCCAAGATTTTTGTTCTATCATGTCCGAGGTTTGCTCAGACATAGTCCGAGGTGTCCTAGGACATAGTCCGAGGTTTCCTAAGACATCGTCCGAGGTTTCCTAGGACATCGTACGAGGTTTCCTAGGACAGTAGTATAGGAAAATGAGAGTTTTGGCCCCCCACACACCTCCTCCCACACCCCCGCCAAACCCCTCATTTCCCTATACTACTACTATGTAGACAGATATTTTGCAACCAAATAAAACAACAGGTGTTGGAATGCGATAAGCTCTGTCAACAGAAGTGACGAATTTGTTAGAACAGCGTATGTGTGGAATACGATTATTCTAAAGACAGCAAATAGGTTTTACCACAAATTTTGTATCAGATAACAGGATGAAAATTAAACTGTGCATTAGAACGTTTCAGTTAACAAGGCGGAAATTAAACTAGCATTAGAATGAAAATGATATTATTTTAGTTATATTATATCTTAAGTTTAGATAAAATTTTATGTTACTCATATTTTTGTGATATTTTTTTTCATACTTGCTAACCCTCATTGGTAGAATATCTGTTAACATATTGTCAATAATACGAAATTCACGTAATAAATCATCCATATTATATTTAACTCCTCGTAGGTAAGACCGGATCTGATCAAGTAGTTTCTTGTAAGTTTTAATTGATGTTAAACAACCGTGCTTCTTCATCAAAAGTCTTGGTTCTACTTTTTTACACGCCGCTGTAAGTAAAACACCAATAGCGGATATGATTAACAAAAAAGGATTTAATGATACCCCACTTGAAATTATACCAGAACTGGTCATTAACAAGGATAGATAAGATATTACTCGAAGGATCTTGTTGTAGTATTTGTAACATTTTTTCACGCACCAAATTTTTTTAATGATAATATTTAAAGAATTGTATTAATGCGTCTACATCTTGTTTTGGAATATCTTTTGAAATATGATTGAAATCAACTATACTTCTTTTCATTATAATATTAGTTCACATAGTCCTATGTTTGGTTAATCCATAATAAGAGCTGGTTGTTCAGCTATAAATTCCAAACACCAGAGAAAAATTGCTAATTTTAAAGTTTTATCAACTGGTTCAAGTACAAATTCTTCTTCAGAATTTTTGTTTATTATTACAGATAATACTCCAGATGAGTCATCATTTGGATGACGAAATAGATATTTGGTAGATATTCTAAACTTTGCACTACTAAGCACTGACAATCTATACACACCGGTAACTTCTGCAATATATTTGATAGAATTATTTTTTGGTGTCCACCCAGTATAACCAGTATCAACAGTATACACAATATTTTTAATCTGTTTGTGAGGAATTTTAACCATACTCGTTTTCTCAACAATATTAGGAATTCCACTAATAATATCATTGAGTTTTGTGTTAATATCATTGAGTTTTGTATTAATATTAGCGAGTGTAATGTTAACATTTGATGGATTTCCAAAAAATCATCTCTAAGGGTGTTTATGTTTCTACGAAAATTTAAAAACGTTTTTACGTGACCGGTAAATTCATTTTTGAGCGCTGTTATTTCATTACTGATTGGAACGTCCTGATCATCGACATATTTCTTAGTTACAGCGTCTCCATCTGTAGTTGGATATCCAAGATCTGTAATCTTGTTCTGGTTCATAACAATATTCCCATTAAATAAATCACCAGCTTTGTTAACAAAATCATTTACTGACCTACCAGAATCTTGTCTCTTACCTTGATTGTTAAAAGTCATGATATCAGCAACCGCATTAGAAATTCGTACAAGTACATCTGGCAGTTTTACATCACTCGTTTTTAATTGTCCTCCTTTGTCCTGGAAAATGACGACTTCATCTGGTTCTACACTGGTAAGATTTAGTAAATTATTGATTTCATTTTTGAGCTGATCAAGAGTTGCATATTTGGATAAGTCACCTTGGTAACCTTTTGTGGATAAATCTCCTGATCGTGTTCCAAATGTTGTATAGTAACTCATTATTTACTGTCTTAGAGAAAATTATCAACACTAGTTTAATATTATACAAAATGGCAAAATCGTCTATATTAAACTTTGCTACAGAGAAGCTGGTGAAACACAAACATAACAAAGAACTTCCTGATTGTCATTATCTTATTGTTGGGCGAACTGGATCAGAAAAAACAAATTTGCTTATGAACTTGCTTCTTGGTGATAATTTTAACTACGATAGAGTCTATATTTACACAATCAATCCACAGCAAGATAAGTATGAGTTATTAAGCGATTATAATGACAAACTTCGTGATGAACTTAAGACTGGTGAAGATTTTTTTATAATTAGGCAGCCAGAAGATCTTATTCCAGTTAATCAACTTGATGCAGATGAACATAAGATAGTAGTTTTTGACGATATTCCGCTATATAACATGGAGATGAACAAAATAAGATCGTATTTCTCACTGTCACGTAACAAACAATGTAATTCTGTTTATCTCGCTCAAGGATTTTATAATGTTGACAGATTTATTCGGCGAAATACGGGTTGTTTTATATTATTTCCAGGACTGGACAATGTTGACGTTAGAAATATTGCAAGCGAACAATGCGGTGACGTGACAAAAGATAAGTTTATTGAACTTTACCGTCATGCTACAAAATATAAATACAACTTTTTTTATTTGATAAACTTACAAATGATGCAACTAAAATGTTTCGCTGTTGTATTGACACTTACTTACAGTAAGGGTTTCAATTTTATAAAATTTATAATAATAATAATGGACAAACGAGCATGATACAGACCACACATAGAAGATCTAAAAAAACTTGCTCAATCTCAGACATCGCTTAAGCAAAAAGTACAACAAGCACGACGTGGGCAAGTAACCGCTACAGAAGCAGCAGCTACAATTTTCAAGCCGCCGGTTACTGAAGCACTATTAGGTAAACAACCTGAAACTAAACCACTGTCAGAAGAAGAACTTAAACAACTGCAGGAAAAAGGCTTGGTTGGAATTGTTAAAGAACAACAGGAAGCAGCTGCTGCAAAACTTGTTACTAGATATGATGAAGTAAAAAGAAAACTAATTGAGGCATTTACAGCAAATATAGCTGAACCTGCGGCTAGACAAGCTGAAACAGATCGATTGATAAACAATCCGCTGAAACTGAGCGAAGATTAGCAGAGTTAACAACGCAAGGAGTAACAAATATTATAAAAAATTTATCAGGAGATATAAAAGATATCAAAGAGGAGCAACAAAGAGTTGGTGAGCTTACTGTAAAGTTTATGGAAGTTGGAGATCAAAGATTCTATTTTACAAAAAGAGCAAATGATGAGATAAAAGGTATTGAATATGATGATTTTTTAACGAATGAAAATATAAGGGGTATTGATGATATAAGCAAGTGGACTGATGTAGAATATCAAACCTTACTCAATAGATTAGATGTAATATTTAAAGACGGAGCTGCTGCTAAAGATGAATTAAACACGGTTACAGAGATTGATAATATGATTCCACTTTATGAAAGAATGATAATCGATGTTATTGCTCTCACGTTTAAAAAAAAACAGCAGAAAATAGTAGATCAAAACCTTTTGGTAAAGGGTGGAGTTTTAAAAGGAAATTTTTTTACTTTTGATAAAACTCGTGTAGAGAAAAGTAGAGAAGTAAGAACAGGAACTGGTGTAAAGGTATTTACATCAACTACTGAAATGATAAGTAGATTAATGTTATTAATATCATCAAAGGAAGCTGGGAATGTAAGTGTTGAACTTGATAATGAAATCATTGACATACTTGGTCATCTAAGATCGAGTGAATTATTAAAATCTGACGAATATGAAACTTTACACCGCGACTTAATCGCGGCGACTTAATTTTGTAAAATGATATAATATTAAAGGAATGCAAACAACATTATTACTAAACTTTACTGAGTCTGCGATAGATAGCGCAAATTTTTCAGTAAATTATTTTCCACCTATCCAACTAGATCCTACAAAACAATATGAAATTGGATTAATTTCTTGTATTTGCTGGAATGCTATACCTAACGTGAAAAATGATCTTAACGATGAAATGTATTTTACTATGATTACAACATCTCCAATATCTACAAAAAAAAAAAATTCCGCAAGGAGCTTATAATATTACTGATCTAAACAAGACAATCAAAGAGCTCATCACAAAAAATGACGGTGTGGCTGATAACTTTGAATTGGCAGGAAATTATAACACATTGCGAACTAGGATAACTTTGAAAAATATAGTAATCAGTCTTGAACCAAGAGAAAGAAGTATTGCACAACTGTTAGGATTTACTGAAAAAACTTACACTGCACTTGATCAGCCTATTACATATGATAGTGAACTGCCAGTAAATATAACAGAAGCAAATACAATATTAGTAAATTGCTCTATTGCTTCTGGCTCTTATACATCAAAAGGTAGCAAAGGTCAAACGATTTACAGTTTCTCACCTGAAGTTCCGCCAGGTTCTCTCATGCAAATAACTCCACGACATATTATCTATTATTCTTTAAATGTTGAAAATCAAATATCAAGTATAATAAAGGAGTTGACAGATCAGTCAGGAAAACAGTTGGAATTGAATAATGAAGTTGTACCTTATTATTTACATCTACGTGAGCAAAAGTAAAAAATATGCAACATCAAATATAATGAAACAAAGAAAAAAGATCATAGAAGAAAAATAGTAGGATTTTTTGGAAATATTTTTATTAAAGTTATTGAAAATATTCCAGGTATAGCACGTAAAGTTGCACCAATTGCTATTGACACTGGTAAAGCTTTTGCAACTGGGACTGCATCTGCCGCTGGGACATCGGTGGGACAAAAAATAGCTAATAAAATAAAAAGTGATCCACCGACTGCATCTGAAATAAAACAAGCTATCTCAGAAATCGCTCCAACAAAAGAAACTCAAAAAGCTATGATAACAACAACAAAAAAATTATTATCACCAAAGGGCGAGCAGATCATACAAAAATTAATATCTAAAGTAACAGTGCCGCAATAAAATTTTATATAATCTAATAAAATAAAATGTCTGTTAAAAATTATCTCGAGTTAACAGAAACTTATGACATCGACAACGATGTGACAGAATTCGAGTTTGTTGAGTATCTTGATGAAAATTCTAACGAACCAAATAAAGCTGGTATTAGAACCTTTAACACCAGAGACGAAGATGTATTTCTACTGCCACATAAGGCTATGTTAGAAGTTCGTGGTCAGATTATGACAGTAGCCAATTTACCTGCTGCAATTGCAGTTGGAGCAGAAGTACCTCTTATAAATAACGGCTGGTGTTTATTCAAAAGTGCTAGATATCAACTGGCCAATCAAACTATAGAAGATATTTCAAGTCATCTACAAGTTGCAAGTACAATTTGAAATATTATTTCGTTTTCCGACGATTACTCAAGATTAACTGCAACTAACATGATGTGATTTAAAGACACTGGACGGGGTATAGCTGAATCAACCAAATTTTTAAAGATAGGCGCTATAGTACATGGAGCTAATGTTGATGCAAATGATGTAATTGTGAGAAATTTTCTCATTGCTAATGCAGACGCGCTAGGTATTGCTGCACCAGGTGCAGCTGCTAATGCAGACGCTACAAGAGTTTCTCTTACAGTAGCTTTTAATAATCTAAATATAACACCACCAGCTGCAGATGCAAACGGTACTGCGATGTTAAATTTACTTCTTAACACACTTGACGTGAGAAATCCACGCTATAACGATGGTTTTGCTAGGCGAAGAAAACTTGCAGCAGGATCAGGTCAAATTACAAGGATACTTCCACTAAGTATGATTTTCGGCTTTTGTCGCGATCATGATAAAGTATTCCGCGGAGTAAAACATACTCTTATTTTAGATCGAGCAGACCAAAACGATTGCTTGTTTTGATCTGGAGAGGTTGATGTACAGTTTATTATAAACCAACTTGCTTTGTGGATGCCACGTATAACACCGTCGATCACTAAAATGTCAGAACTAAATAGTACGCTTGATAAACACACAAACAGAATTTATTTTAAGCAGCATAAGATATATCAGACAGCGGTTCCAAATACTACTGGCTACACGTGGACGGTTACAACAACATCAAGCGAACAACTGCCGAGAAATATCTTTATCGTATTTCAAATGCAAGCCCGACGAGGTAACCAACAACAAAATAATGCAATATTTGATCACTCTGATGTCAAACGAATATACGCTAGATTAAATTCAAAGCAATATCCAGAACGAGCTATCGAGTGCAATTTTGCTGATGACGTTAATAAAAATATTTCTCGACCGTACATGTACCTGCTTGACGCAATACAAAAATATCAAGATGTTGAAGATGGAACTAAAATATCAGCAGAGGAATTTCGTACGCTTTATCCTATATTTCATTTTGATGTTAGTAAACATAACGAGCGAATTGTAGACAGCACAGCGAATATTGAAATTACCTGGACACTTGGGGCGGTTCCAATGGCGCCGTTGTACGTATACGCATTAGTGATTAGTGATAGATTTATCACAGTAGATTCTATTGGAGGTAAAATGACAGTTCAAGTTTAATCTACAGTTGTTATATAAAATGGCAAAATATATTGTAAAAGAAGTATATTTAACCGATGGCCAAAATAAAAAAATTAGTAGCTGCTATTGCAAAGCGAGAACAGGTATCATTAAAAATCAATCCTAATATTTCTGATGGTGTTTTAACAAATTAATGCTAACAAAAAATCAAGTAAAAAAGAATGATCGTAAAAAAGTTTTTTTTTTAAATTTAAGTGCTACACAAATGACCGCGCTGGCAAAAGAAGGTGGTTTTCTTGGTCCAGCATTATCAGTATTAACTAGTACAATAATACCTAAAATTTTACCAGTCTTAGGCACATTAGGACTAGCAGCAGCGTCTGGAGCAATATCTGGCGCAACGAAGAAAGCAGTCGAAGGTAATGGTATTATTTGTGGAAGTGGAATAAACAAATTGTAAATTTTATGTAAATGATATATTATAATGCCACAAAAGAAAAAGAAATCGCCAACAACAAAAAAAAAGAAAACAACAAAAACAAAATCGCCAACACCAAAATGCAAATGCATATGCAATCAACCAAAACAAGGAGGAATTATTCCGTTCGCTCCACTTTTGGCAGGACTAGCGGGAAGTCTGCTGCCAAATCTTTTAGGAATCGGACGTGGTCTAACATTACCGGGAACTCGACCACCCCGTTGAGTAATTTTGATATCATTGATAAGTTAAAAGCGGTTCCTGGATTTCACGGAGTTTATTCTAAAGATGAACTCGCAGCAATAAAATCACCATCAGCTTTAAGTTCGTGTTTTATTAATATACAATATTTTAATGACGGATCCGGCACGCATTGGGTAGAAGTTTATAATAATAATTATTTTGACTCGTTTAGACTTCCTCCAAGCGATGTAATAAAAAAGTATATGAATAACAAATTTAAAACGATATATTATTCATCAAATAAACTCCAACCTGTTGGAACGTCTGCTTGCGGATATTATTGTATTATGTTTATCCAACAGATGAGCAGAAATCTTAATTTTTTAAAATTTATTTTACAGTTTGACAAGCATCCTTCTCACGCTAATGATGAGATCGCAATAAATTTTATCTAAACTTAAAAATATAATAATGTCAACATACTGTCTCAAGTGTAGAACTAAAACAGAAAATATTAATGAAACAGAAAAAAACAAAAAACAACAGGATAATATTAAAATGTTTTTGTGCAGTCTGCAGAAAAAGAAAAAATGTTTTTAAAGAAAGTGTCCCCAGCGTCAGTATCCTCAGAGATGTCGCTAGGATCTAGTTATCCTGATAATATTTTAGTCGACGACTAAAAATATAGAATGATATGCAACTGTGATTCTGACAGAGATTTGTGTCTTGAGCAAAATAAAATTGTCGCATACTGTCAATGTTGTAACAACAGAGAAATAATAGGGTCAGGTATAGATATACATAAAATTATTGGAAAATTACCAAAACCAAAGGCGGTTGGACATTGCCAGGTCATCGGTATACAGGACCTTACAATCCGCTGGATCAACAACTAGATGAAAACGACAATCCATTGCAAGGTCAAGAGCCTTATAATCATGTGGATGCAATAGCTATGCGTCATGATATCTGTTATCGTGATCATGAAAACTCAAAATTAGATTGTGATAAAGTAATGTTAGACGAATTACGTGATATGGAGCCAACAAATCTACGAGAACGTTTTGATAGAAAATTTGTTCAGGGAATGATAGGAGCAAAATATAAACTCGGACTCGGAAAAAAATATACGATGATCTTGCAGTCAAGCTGCACAGACCTAAAAAAAAAAGTTCTCAAGACGTAAAGTTGTCGCTAATGGTGTAGATGATATCTGGGCAATAGATTTGGTGGATGTATCCAATCTAGCTCAGTTTAACGTTGGCGCTGATGATGCTCTAAAAAGGTATTTGTTTAATGTTAGAGATGTTTTTAGCAAATACGCTTTCAGTGTACCTGTTTCGGATAATACAGGGACTTCAATGACTGATGCGCTAAAACAAATAATAACGAGTACAGAAAGAAAACCGAATAAAATCTGGACTGATCACGGATCCGAGTTCTTTAACAAAAAGTTTGAACAGTTTCTAGAACAAAATAATATAAAAAGGTATGTTACAGGAAACGAAGGTAAAAGCGTTGTTGTTGTTGAGAGATTTAATCGCACGCTAAACGAGAAATTACACAAACATATGACATCTAAAAACACCAACAGGTATACATCGATGACCTTTCTCAAATCGTCGGTGAATATAATAACACGAAACATCGATCAAAATGACACCTAACAAAAGCTATTAAAAACCCAATATTAGCAAATGAAAACATGTACCGCATACATAAATTTAAGGTTGGTGATAAAGTTAGAATTTCTTTGACAAAAAAAAGGTATTTGCAAAAGGATTTACTCCAAACTGGAGTGAAGAAGTTTTTGTACTTGATAAGGTACTTTTCACAATACCTGTAACGTACGTTTTAAAAGATCTGGCAGGGGAACCGATCGTAGGTAGTTTTCATGAACAAGAACTACAGAAAACTGAGCAGGATGTTTTTGTTATCGAGAAAGTGATTAGAAAAAAAGGTAATAAAAGTTTAGTCAAATGGCGTGGGTATAGCGATAAATTTAACAATTGGATCCGAACTAAGCAGATTATGATATAATGTTATTATAAATTAACTCATACTTTTGTTTGACAGATTTACATTTTACTGGTTTACATAACGATATTAGATACTGCTTACGATCGTCAGAGATCGTCATTAGATTAAAAATCTTGACAAATATGAAATCGAATTTGATATTTTTCTGTCGGCCTGGAATCCTGATGTTTAAGAAAGGTTTGATTAGCTGCCAAAACAGTTGTTGTTCGGCAACGGTAAAATTAAATTTCATTATTTTTTTTGCAATGTGATACTTGACATTATATCGTTTAGTTGTTGGTCTGCTGTAATTTGATCTGTCAGCAACAATGACTATTTCACCATCATCATCAGATTCGCTGTTATATAAAATATCATCTTCATTATAACCAATAGATTTGTCTATGAAATCTTTGGAAAATGTGACCTCATCACTGACGACCTTATCGCTGGCGACTTTGTCGCTAGTATCTTGTTTGTAGAGTTCAGCGAGTCGATTCAACAAGTCCATTATTATAATATATTTTTATCTAAATTATTGTTATAAGATGACTGATGAGATAAAATATCACCAAAAAGTTAATATAGTAAATTACAACGAACTAGCCGAAGCGGTAAGAAAATGTTTGTTGGGTTATAGTGTTGACGTTATTGTAATGCAAGGTGATTCTCATAAAATATTGATAACAGAAGCAGAAAAAAATAAAATTAATGAAAGTGCAGTAACGACGCTAAAATTTAATCACGATGATATCATAGCATTTGCTCATCATTGCTTGACTAAAACCGATCTATCAAATATCATATCTAAAACCAATCCTAGCATCGTATTCTCTTGAAAAAGCTGATTTCATTACTCCATCAGCTAAAAATTTTACTGCTCTGGAATTTATCTTATAATGCTTTGCCGCAGCTGTAATCGATTTGAATTCGATCTCCTCATCCGTTTCAAGGTTTTTTGAAATAACAGGTTTTGCTGGACATCTAAAATTAATACCACCACCTCGTCCTTTTCTTACATTTTCCTGCTGGGTCACTAGCTCCAGATTTCTCAATCGATTTTCAGTTTTTACGTTATTAATATGATTAATAACCAGATCATTGGGTATAGATCCATTGAACACCTCGTAAACAAACCTATGACCAAGATAACGAACTTAATTTGTCGATGTGCCTCTAACAGTTACCCTGATGTATCCCATATTACTCACAGTACCAAGAACTTTTTTAATTTTTCTGTTTCTAATAATACCGCGATCGTTAGCCTCGTATAAATCAGAGACAGGATGTGGCTGAAACTCATCTTCTAAGGATAAGTTTTCAATGTTGTCATCAGTGACTTTATCGTTCACGTGATATACACGCTGTCCCTCTGGAATATCATCGCAAAACAACGTGTAAATAAAATCTTTTCTAAAAATTGCAATCCTCTCGGCATTATCTCCCTTTACACTAATCGTATAACCCGCTGACGTTAATTTGACAACAGATATTCTACTTTTGACGTTAATAACTGAACCTAATGTATTTCCAGCGTATAAGTTGTATTTTTGGTGAACATGATAAATCTCTTGCTCACGTGCGCTTGTCAGATTTACTGTCATTATATTATAGGCGATTTTTTATCTTTAATTTATTTTTAGCGCATGCGCAGTGTGAGGTACAGTTATACTTTGGGTGAATTTGATATGCTTCTTGCTCACATGTGTTTATTAGATTTGCTGTCATTATATTATAGATTTTTTTATCTTCAATTGATTTTTAGCGCATGCGCAGTGTGAAAAAATTATCAATTAGATATTACATTATAGTATAATAATGTTAAAATTGCGTGATATAGCTAAGAGAATCTTTATGGGAGAACCTGATAACATAGCGACTGCTTTTGCAGGTTTTGATAATAGTTATCAGTTTGATAATCAAATTGTTTTAGTAAATTTTAATGCAGCAAATCTTTACCACCTACTACAGACAACTGTAAAACGTGAGCTCAAAAAACACAAAAGTATCAGATTATTTGTGCAATATCATGTTATATTTTCAAAGTTAGTTATAACGGAAAAATTAACTAACAAGGAAATTGCAGAACCTTATATGAACGCAAAATCAAGACGTGTTTTGCTTGGGACTGATCTGTGATCACTATCTGTTGAAATACACCAAGAAATCTGGAAAAAATAGAGGAATTCACTCAATTAGGTTAGAGTTGGAAGTTTGAAATGATCAAAGAAATATTGTTTCACATGATGAAATATAACGCATAACGAGGTAGTTCATACATCGACCTGCCACCAAAAATAAAAAGTAAAAGATGTTGTATAAACATCAAAAACGTAGATAACAAGTGTTTCCAATGGGCTGTTCTTTCCGCACTATTTCCAGCAGAAAAACACGCTGATCGCGTTGAAAAATATATCAGCCACGTGTCTAGATTAAATTTTAAAGATATTAACTTTCCAGTGGCAGAAAATCAAATACCAAAATTTGAAAAGCAAAAAAAAATGTTTCAATTAACGTTTTCGGACTAGATGAAAAAGAGGATGTATACCCGAGATATATTTCAGAAAAAGCTTCACAATCGACTATAAA
Source organism: Potamilus streckersoni (assembly GCA_016746295.1). Taxonomy (NCBI): domain Eukaryota; kingdom Metazoa; phylum Mollusca; class Bivalvia; order Unionida; family Unionidae; genus Potamilus; species Potamilus streckersoni. The sequence goes on from JAEAOA010000639.1 coordinate 493,449, forward strand.
TTTACTGTTTTACAAAAATCATTACGTTTGGATTAAAAACTTTAACGGACTAGTTGGTAAACAGTACAATAAAAATAGGAACAAAAAGTTCTTTTGTTACCGCTGCTTGCATGGTTGTGCTAACAATGAAACATTACAAAAGCATTTGCAGTACTGTGATTATGTGCAAAATATAACAATGCCATCTAAAAAAGATAGTGTTACAGTTTGCCCATCATAATCACAAACTAAAAATTCCTTTCGTTATATACGCTGATTTTGAGTGTTTACTTCAACCTGTACTTGGCATAGAAAATAATCCTAACAAATCGAGTACAAGAAAAGTTCAAAATCATGTTCCGTGTTGAGTAGCGTATAAGGCAGTTTGTTGTACTGATTCTAGATTATCTAAACCAATTAAATTATATCGTGGTAAAAATCCAGCTATCTACCTTCTCAAGCAGTTGATAAATGAAGTTGATAATATTACTTATCGTTTGAAAAAAGTAACGCCATTGTTAAAATTAACACCTCAACAAGAATCCGATCACGAGCAAGCAGAAATTTGTCATATTTGCGAAAAAGCTTTTGATACTGACAACAAAAAAGTACATCGTGGAGCGGCTTATAATCAGTGTAATTTAAAATTTCATGCTCCAGATTTTATTCCCGTTATTCTTCACAATTTTCGAGGATATGATAGCCATATTATAGTAGAAGCTTTTGGTGATCCTGATATAAAATCTCGTCTAAAACTCGATAACGTCATCAAATGCATCCCAAATAATTTTGAAAAGTACATGTCAGTTACGCTAGGTAAATTGCGTTTATTGACAGCCTGCAGTTTATGGCAGCCTCGTTAGATGAGCTACTAAAAGGTTGTAGTAAATTTGATAACCTAAGAGACTGTTTTGGAGATAAATTTAATCTACTAGCTAAAAAAGGAGTTTTTCCATACGAGTAAATTTGATGAAACATCTTTACCTGGCAAAGATAAATTTTACTCACAGCTTAAAAATGAAAATATAACTGATGAAAAAGGTATCCGAGGCGGTATTAGCGTAATAACAAAAAAGTATGCTGAAGCAAACAACAAATATTTGAAACAGTATAGCCCTGACCTTCCTTCGAAGTATATAGTTTTTCTAGATTGTAATAACTTGTACGGGTATTCGATGGCAGAACCAATGCCTCTTGGTGGATTTCATTGGATCACGGCTGATCGATTTCTATCGGAGACTGAAAAAAAGATACCCGAAGATATTTCCTATTTCGTTGAAGTTGATCTTGATTATCCAAATTCGCTACACAAATTACATAACAATTACCCTTTCTGTGCGGAATCGATGGTCATAGATTATAGTTTGTTATCAAAAGAACAACAAGCGTTAGCATCACCAAGGCAACATTCCATGGTCAAGAAACTAGTACCAAATTTACTTGATAAGAAAAATTACGTTTTGCATTACAAAGTTTTAGAACAAGCAGTCGATGCTGGTCTTGTGTTGAGAAAGTTCATCGTGTACTAAAATTTAATCAGTCGCCGTGGATGAGAGGTTATATTAACTCAAACACTTCAAGAAGGGCTGCAGCGAAAACAGAGTTTGAAAAAAACTTCTTTAAACTGATGAACAATTCCGTTTTTGGTAAGACGATGGAGAATATTAGGAAACGTGTAAATATTGAAATAGTTAATGATGTCAATCGCAGAAACAAACTTGTGTCAGACGATGATTTTGTGAGCATGAAAATATTTAATGAAAATCTTGTTGCAATACAAAGAAGAAAAACAAATCTAAAACTAAACAAGCCGATCTATATTGGAGGTGCAGTGTTAGATTTATCAAAGTGGCTGATGTACGATTTTCATTACACTTTTGTTAAAAATCAGTGGCCGGCTAGTAGATTATTTTTTACTGATACTGATTCGCTCGTATGTGAAATCGAATGTAAGGATATCTATCAGGACATGTACAATAATTGACATCTGTTTGATCTTTCCGATTATCCACGTGACAGTAAATTTCATGACGACACAAATAAAAAGGTTATTGGTAAGTTTAAAGATGAAATGAACACAAGCGCTATCAAATACTTTATCGGATTACGTAGTAAAATGTATACCGTATTATTAGACAATAATAAAATAACGAAAAAAGCAAAAGGTCTGCCTCGTGATTTTGTTAAAAAGTTTATGAAATTTGATGACTACAGGTATGCGCTTGATGGCGGTGTTAGTTTTTTGAGAGCTATGGCAATTCGAACTAATCATCATAAACTCGAAACAGATGTCATTATCAAACGTGGATTGTATAATTTTGATGACAAACGTTATTGCGAAAATGGGGTAGATACATTTGCCCTTAGGTATTGTCGTGATGATAGATCTATACTCGACATTATCTTTTCCAACTGAAATTTTTTCTAAACTTATAAAATAATGTTTGAAAATTTGACAATGACAAATAGCTACAATAGTAACATCAAATATCTAATGATGGACGGTAAACAATTCACAGTTGAATTTAATAATGAAACATCAAGTATATGTTTTAATGGAACATGTGACAAGTTAAAACTTTCGCTCATCAGATCTGATAATAGCGTGTATTTCAATTATATCGAACAATTGTATCAAAAGTTGCTAGCGGAATTTAAAAACTTTCACAGCCCCATTAACCAACAAAAATATACTAAACTCACAATTGATCTAGATCGGTCAAAGGTGTATTTTATCGACAAAAAATATCCTCTGAACAAACTAGAAATGAAAGATTTGTTTGTGTCCCGTCGCTGTGTGAGCGGTAAAGTAAAATTTAGTATCTATAGTCGTGATAGTGAAGTATTTTTAATATCAACAGTTGAAACATTAATCATTGGTAACGAGATATAAAATAATATCATTTTCGTTCTAATGTTAGTTTAATTTTCACCTTGTTAACTGAAACGTTCTAATGTACAGTTTAATTTTCATCCTGTTATCTGATAAAAAATTTGTGGTAAAACCTATTTGCCGTCTTTAGAATAATCATATTCCACACATACGCTGTTCTAACAAATTCGTCACTTCTGTTGACAGAGCTTATCGCATTCCAACACCGGCTGTTTTGTCTGGTTACAAAATATCTGTCTACATAGTAGTAGTATAGGGAAATGAGTGGTTTGGCGGGGGTAGGGGAGGAGGTGTGGGGGGCCAAAACCCTCATTTTCCTATACTACTAGGACATCGTCCGAAATGTCCTAATACATACCGTGCAAGGTTTCCTAGGACATCGTCCATGGTTTCCTAGGACATCGTCTGAGGTTTCCTAGGACATAGCGTCCGAGGTGTCCTTGGATATAATCCAAAGTTTCCTATGACACCCTTTGCAAAAAATACATCCGATCAACAATTTTTAATTAAGCAAATGATTATTACATTAATATATTTTTAATTTTTTTCATCAGTAATTAAATTTTCAAAAAGATCCAGAATGCCTAACATGTTCCTTAAGTGCCAAATTTTATATTTCAATCTGAAATATTCATCCATTTCGATACATACTAATCCAGGAAAGGTTTAAGTATTTAATCCTATTATTCCTATTAAAAATGGCGTGATTTAGGAATACAAAATTAAAGCTATATATTACATGCCAGAATTATAGTATGTATGAAATATATTTTCACTACTTGAAGTTTGTAATGATCATAGTCAGGTGCTCAGAGTACTGTATTTCATGACTCTCATATTCTTCTTTTTCTTTTACATTAAAATAAATTATACAGACGTTGTAACTATGACATCCAATGCAAGAAATATGGGAAATAATAATAATAATAATAATAATAATAATAATAATAATAATAATAATAATAATAATAATAATAATAATACTTTATTTAGAGATGGTAACTCATTTTCAGAGCTCATCTACCTTGAGGCATTTTGTCTGTTAAATACAACGTATACAGTATATAAAACATGTGAAGAATCTGGCTTGACACTATATAATAATTGTAAAAATCAAGTATCATGCCTAGAACATATCCACAGGCATATGTGAACACATAAACATAAAATATTATCCTGCATTGAAAATTTAAATTGTGAAAAAGATGCAAAATTACAGAAAAGCATACATTTGAGACGTTAATTATGAAACGAATAAATGCTAGAAGCCTGCCTTATGTCGCTGTTATACTGCAGACTTTATTTTTGATTAATATATAACGATTGATGATGTTGTTGTGTCTTGAATTAGACCTTGTTCCATAAACAAACGTTATCATATAATTACTCTTGTTTTACAGTGAATTCTAACTCACCTAGAATATTTTGATTTACACAATATTACTATTCATGATATTGAAGGATGATTCTACTTATGGGCCAAAAACAAAATCCGCAAAGATATGGCTACCTTTGATAGAAATGGGTATCAGGAAAAAATATCAAAACTTTCCACCAGTAATCTATATGTCGTCCCTTCTTAAATTTTGGAAGTTAATCAGTTTGGAGTTATATAACTTTGAAATCATCCTGGTTCAATTCCTTGTCACATTTAGAACGTTAGCAGCTACTGTAAAGCCCTTTAAAGCAAAATGTTAGTCCTGGCGTTTAGTTTTCATACTGACTGACCAAATACGTTCCCATCGACTTTGCATTCAAGCCATTCTGACTGCCGCACAATTTGCAAATCGTTATTCAGACTCGTATCCAGCTCGATAATTTGAATTGCCATGCTAAGCAAGCATGCTCATTCCCATCTGTTTCCTTTACGCAACGATTCACTGGGCAAGTACAATATTTTTACCAGTCAAAAAGTTCTTTGAAGAGATTATCTGTTAAATAACAATAACGGAACAAATACTTGTTAGGAATCTCGTTGCAGCATGGAACTGGATAGAGCATTATTGTATTAAAAAAAGTTTCGGATACGATATTTATAAAATGGTCATATGCGGAAGATAATATTCAGGTTAAGAGAAAGCAAACTTCTGATTTAAAACTAAAAACAAGTTAAATCAAACTGAAGCTAAACAGAAATAGGACAACAATTGTGAAAAAGAAATATAACATGGAAATGTGTGGAAAGAAGATATTGTGTCCAAAATGAACAATACTATTACAGCTACCATAAACAAAATAATCATTAAGATTGTTCAGGAAACAAAAACTAAATTTTATTATATCTTAGTGATATTTGTATTAAAAGTCAGTGATATTACAATCGCAACATATCACTATATTTTCAGAATTTTTGACCAACTTCAATCACACATTCTCACACATTTTCCGATAGTAGTCAGTGACATTTCAGTCACAAAATTTCGCTGATATTTTCATGGTTAAAATCTCCTAAAATACGATAATTTTAGTTAAAAAAGGACCTTTGAGTGAATGTAGAAAACTATTCACAGTAAATTTCATGAAATTTCAGTCATATTTTCATCTAAGACATTAAGTACCAACATATGAGTTTTGGTTTATTAAGTGCATAAGAATTTATACTACCAGATATTGATTTTCTGATCATGTTTACATTTTCTCTACTATTTTGGTCATATCTGCCTGTTGTTAAACATTTGTGGAAATAAATTAAAGAAATTTGACATACATGTGTTTTCTTCAAATTTTTATGAGTATATATTCATCCTCCCACATCACCTACACTGACATATTCACGTACTCCCACCAATGTTTCTATTTGAATCAGACAGTAAATGAATTATTCAGAGAATATTCTCCATGATACTATAATGAACCTGCATTTCATATGGAAAAAGATGCTTATGGATTAAAGTTTCAACTTTATTCCATATGGAATTGTCACTTGCTCTGAAGTACTTATGGTATTTATGAAATAAATTGTCCGATTCCATAAGGTTTTCAGTGCATACCTGTTTTATACGGATTCCTTAAGTATTCCATTCAGAATCCATGAAAAATTTCTATACAGGATAAGTATGTATATAGGTTTTGGTTTTGTAGAGCGCGCGCACGCAAACCAAAATTGCAATTTTATTTTTAAGGTTGCGGCAAGCTTGCTGTAAGGTTCTTTTGTAAACTTGCGGCAAGCTTAGATTTGAAACCGCGGATTTGTTTGATCTACCAGCTAATTCTATAATGCAGCTGCCGCCTTCCCTACAATACTTTAAACATATACTTCACACTAAAATGGTTTTTTATCCCAGTATGAATCCTCATGCACTCTTTTAAAGTTCCATTCTGTGGAAACTTTTTATTACATACTTCACAATTTTTATCACTTTGATCCAGTATGGATACACATGTACGTTTTTACTTGATCTTTTCGAGAAGGCTTTCACCACATACTTCACACTTAAATGGTTTTTCTCCAGTATGAATGTGCATGTACTTTCTAAGCTTCCATCACATATTTCACACTTAAATAGCTTTTCTCATGGATTAATGCGCATGTGCTGTTTGAAATTTCCACTCCTAGCAAAGCTTTTACCATATACTTCTCACTTAAATGGTTTTTCTCCAGTATGAATGCTCATGTGCCGTCTTAAACTTTTATTCGTTGAAAAGCTTTTATCACATACGTCACACATAAATGGCTTTTCTCCAGTATGAATACGCACGTGACATTTAAAAGTTCCATTATGAGCAAACATTTTTTTACATACTTCACACTTAAATGGCTTTTCTCCAGTATGAATGCGCATGTGCCGTTTTAAACTTCCTTTCTGAGAAAAGCTTTCATCACATACTTGGCACTTAAATGGCTTTTCTCCAGTATGAATCATCATGTGCTGTTTTAAATTTCCTTTTAGAGGAAAGTTTTTATCACATAATTCACACTTAAATAATTTTTCCCCAGTATGAATGTGCATGTGCTGTTTTAAATTTTCATTTAGAGTAACAATTTCATTATATACTTCACATTTGTATTGCTTTTCTCGAATATGGATACACATGTGCTCTTTTTCATGATCTTTCCGAGAAAAGCTTTCACTACATACCATACACTTAAATGGTTTTTTTCCAGTATGAATTCTCATGTGTTTTCTTAAATGTTCATTCCTAAAAAAGCTTTTATCACATACTTCACACTTAAATGGTTTTTCTCCAGTATGAATTCTCATGTGACTTTTTATTGTTTCATTCTGAGAAAAGCTTTTATAACATACTTCACACTTAAATGGTTTTTCTCCAGTATGAATTCTCATGTGCCTTTTTAAATGTTCATTTGTATAAAAACTTTTATCACATACTTTACACTTAAATGGTTTTTCTCCAGTATGAATTTTCATGTGCTTTTTTAAATGTTCATTTGTATCAAAACTTTTATCACATACTTCACACTTAAATGGTTTTTCTCCAGTATGAATTTTCATGTGCCTTTTTAATGTTTCATTCTGAGAAAAGCTTTTATCACATACTAAACAGTTAAATGGTTTTTCTCCAGTATGAATTCTCATGTGCCTTTTTAAATGTTCATTTATATAAAAACTTTTATCACATACTTCACACTTAAATGGCTTTTCTCCAGTATGAATTTGCATGTGTAGTTTTAAACTTCCATTCTGAGAAAAGCTTCCATCACAAACTTCACACTTAAATGGCTTTTCTCTAGGATGAATGCGCATGTGCCGTTTGAAATTTACACTTTGAGCAAAGTTTTCACCACATACTTCACACTTGAACGGTTTTTCTATAGTATGATTCATCACGTGCCGTTTTAATTTTACATTCCGACAAAAGATTTCCTCACATAAATCACACTTAAATCGCTTTTTTTTCAGTATCAATGCGCATGTGCTTTTTGATGCTTCCACTATGAGTAAACATTTTATCACACATTTCAAACTTATATACTTTTTGACCGGTATCTAGCACTATGCTTGTAAAATTTTATGTCAAATCTTCCACGTCGAATTAAACAGCAAGGATATATCAGGCTTCAACTTGGAATAATGCAAGATTTTAGAATCCCGTGTTGTTTTGCTCTTTCTCAAGAAATTGCGAAAACTTGTCGAGCGATGAAAACATGCTGAGCGGCTGGTTTTGGTAATTCGACGTTCATTGCCGAAATGACGCACGCGTCGGAAACGAAAGATAAGTAAGTGATTTTGCATTAATTTCATTTCTGCCTTTTTATATTGGAGAATCTTAAGACAGAAATTTTTTAATTACTTTTGCTGGAAAGGTTAAATGAATTTAATAGACAGCAAATAACTGTATGCAATTCGAGTTTGTCAATATTGTATGAGACCTAAACATGTGTCAGGTTTCTGAAATATTTTTTGGCAATGTTAGCATAATTATGGGACAAGATAATTGGGTGGCGGAAGGGGGGCACTAGCAGCAGCTCAGAGGGTGAACCCTACAATTTTATTTTTTTTTTAAGCAGGGTCCGGTAGCAAATTAAAGTTTTCTGCGATGGCGGAAACAAAATGCAATAATGTGAAATGGGATCTTCTAGCCGATCGTATTTCCATACAGCGGGAAAGAGACCGCAATAACGTCAAATCGTGTGGGTTATCTCGGTTTTGTTACTTTGTCGTTGACATATTTTTCAAATTGTATGCGTGTTTGTTTAATGTTTGTCAGTCTAACCTCTTTGCTGGAATAATTAAACCATTATTATATCAGTAATGATTGTTGAAGCTCATTCAGCTAGATTAGCTCGAGAACGATTAGAGGCAAGTAAAATATATATACCCGTGAAAGATTCTGTCAGATAAAAACTCCAGACACATCAGGTATCTCGAATTGAATTTGCAGAAGGAGCAGAAGAATTACATAAACCTTTTACAAAATCCACCGAAAAAATTGCAAAGGTTGTTAAATGTCTCTTATCTGCGTTTGAAAGAACAGCAACAGCAGTTACAAGAACAGCAAAGCGAACTAAGAAAATAAAAAAAAAACTTTTACGAGCACTCTACCGAAATAGCTGCTACAGAACCAATGCGAAAAATGCGTGAGTTTGTAGACCAGACGTAGGGTAATGCACTGCCACGAAGATCCAAAAGCACGAGCCAAGGTAGATATGGTTAATAAATTTACCGAAGACGCTATTAATGCTTTGAGACAGGCCAAAACTATGCAGAAATTAGCTACGGCTGCTATGAAAAGCGATGATAATCTAGGACGAGTTTTAAAACTTGAATACGATGATGTTCTTGCTGGTCGTGCTAATTGGTATAAATAGATATATCGCATATACTACGATTTTGATCAAGCAAGAAACAGCGATTTCAGAGATATAATGCATTTATTCAAACAATAGATGAATATATTGCATTGTTGCAACAGCCACCAGAGCAATGAAACCACCAAATATACATTTTTGGATTTTTTAGAAATGTTAGATACGTAATATTTGGGTCTAAACATGAAGTTGTACTTGTGCGAATAGCAACAGATGATGATGTAATATGGCGACCTTCTGGTGATGTTAGTAAAATAATGCTAAGAAAACTTTCGGTGTGTATCCCAGTAATGACTACAACATTACTTGAAGTAAACGGTTATTCTCCTTCATTTGTCGAGATGTTGTCAACATTATTGTGATTAACGGTAACCACAGAGAGTGTTCAAAGCACAAATAATGATTTATTTATATGGCAGATAGCATCACATCAAGGTAGATTTGCACCACTACACATATTAGCTGCTTTTCTAAATGCTGAACGAAAAAACGAAGATCAGCTCGCTGTTATTGAGGCTTCACTAAGAATAAATGGAGGTCAAGAATCATATGAGGATATATTATTAAATTTCGATCAAAATCTTGCACCACGTGCATATTTTTTATGACGTTTATGTGGCGTGATTAAAATGTTCATACTGGTTTATAAATATCACAGCTAGATTTTACAACACATGGATTTGCTTTGTCAGACTGTAATTGATATACGTTTTCGAGCTCGTGTTAGAGAACCTATTTCTAATTACAGAGCAATTGCTCTTATACTCAGTGAGAAAACGATTTTACTGGGTTTTGGTGGGCGAATGAGAGTTATCGATGTTCCAGTTAAAAGGTGTTATCAAATCCATTACTTAAAAATCAGGATGATATTGTAAATCTCTTATCATCATGTTAGAGTCAGTCATCGAAAGAAAAATATGCAGTAAAAATATTAATATCAATAATTCAAGAAAAGTCGCGGGTGGTTCAAATAACTACCTCTAACAGAATGTCAGCTCGAACATTTAAATGAGCTAACCAATCACAAACCGTCATACGCCATAACCTTGCTGCGGTTGTATCAAAGGCATTGCTAAGAGAGGTGGCATATTTTCACTTAGTGCAGATATTTCGGCGTTAATAGCCATGCTTGCGCCAGCTATTACAAAGCTGCTGCGTTAGGCATTGTTGGAAAAGTAAATGGAATGGCACTAATGAAAGCAACTGGAAAAGGCATCGAAAAGGAAATGGTCTCAGGCTGCAAGAGGCGTTGACTCGGTACGGGACATCATTAGGAATTCCATGGACAAGTTGATTCTCCCTATGTGCATTTTTGATTTACCCGATGCTCCTAAATATAAAAGAAAACTTCAGAAGGTTTTTATGCATAGTCAGTTGCCACACAAACCAAACAGCGTTGACACTGGTATAATTATACTAGATAAAAACTAATTGCCTAGGTATTCATTAGGGTTACGCGATTGATACGCGTGAAATTGTTTAGTTCAAATCATACGGACTGGAACAACAACAAAAAAATAATAATGTACCTTAGCGGCGATAAAATCGCTATGCACAATACTCTAGTCTGGTATTCAACATTTTTAACACAGGGATTAACGAGTCTTCCAATATGTGGCAGTGAAGCACCAGCAATGCTTAATACTGTATAAAGATTTTTAAATTCTTAATTAGATTGTACATGAATACACAAGTTCTTCTATAAATGATAGTTTATCATATAATGATTGCTATTTACGGAAGATCAGCTAAACCTAACCCCAATACGCAACATATATAGATTTATACATTCCCAATAAAGAACACGAGCTAACGAGTATTAATGACTTGACTGACCGGTCGTTTTTTATTTGTTGTTCTTAATTACAATATCTCGAGACGCTTCATAATTCATCATGATGAATTCTTTTTCCCCCTTAATGTTAAAATATTTTTATTTGCCTAAATGATCATTTCGAGAATATGTCGAAATATTCTTAAATGGTTTCAGTTCTCTGTATCCTTTACTACCGCATTGCGTACACCAACACTATATCGTACATACAGTTTTGGTCCTAAACTCCTTCGAAAACTTTGCATGTGGGTCGCCACAGAATTTACACAGGATTACGCAAAAAGATGAAAATCCGATCATTAACGACTTTCATTTATTTTTGCTTGTATCATTATATAGAATTAAAATGTAATTAAACGTACACTTGTCTTAATTATAATATGGATAAATGTGAGAGATTATACGCAATTAAACCTTTTACAGCACATTTAATCTTGACAGATTGTCAAAACCTAAATTTATTTTTTCAATACAAGACCTATCTTTAACAAATGCATATATAAATGATCGTATCCGTGAAGTCAAAAAGAATTTCGCAACTATAGTGCAGTTAATTTGTGGTCAACAGTCAGTATCATTAATCTTATTGATTTTACAATGAATGATTCGCGCGCGATAGAAATTGTCGGCTATCTCGATGACCAGCAAAATAATACTCTAATAAATTTTATTACGCAAGTAGATGATGACGTTTGGATTTTTCGTGACACACGTGACCATGTACAATTTCATCCTGGAAAATATGTCACGTTAAATAAAAATTCAAATTCAGGAACAGTGGCTGTTTTTGATAAATCATTTTTTTGAATGAGTTTTTCCTAGTACTGCAGATGTTTATGCGTTATATCCGATACATAATAAAGATAACGCTGCAGACCTCAACGCTATGAATTTGTCAGTTACAGTTAAGAATAAATTGTGTAACCGAGCGTTTTACAGAGCATTTCACAAACGCCATACGCGGGAATGTAAAAAAAGATTGGGTAGAAATAGTTAAAGATATCGTCTACCCGAGCCATTGCTGAGTAGAACACAACTTTTACGATCACTATGAAAACATTAACCGGAGAGATTTTATACAAACCTATATATAAAAAAATGAAACCCCAATAACGATCATTGTCACAACCCACAGGCATGGGCAGCAGTGGAATACAACACGATTGGAATTTCTGGCTGATACCCGAATCAGTTGTATCGAATACGGGCACAGCGGATGATGGAATACTAAATTCGACTGTATGGTTATTATTTCACCTAACATGGCAGCGTGTTATCCTGGAAGTGTACCTTGATACGGAGCAGGTTCTGAGTATTTCGTAATATTTGGACATCCAACAAACAATATATGACCAGAGTTGCCATAAATGGAATTTTGATTTGATTGGATTCGCCTGTATAGCATCATTCGAGTGTACTGAACATTACCTTCCGATTACTTATACATGGTTTGGCCGACATTTCTCAGAAAGAATTGTGTTCCCGTAGTACTATAGCGATATATGATTGCTGTGGCGATATTGATATCGTTTAAAGTAATTAAAGCATATCATCCGCAAACTTGGTTAACATAGCAAAAGAAATATTATTATTGATGAAAATCCTGATCTGACTGATTTTGAAAAAAGGTTGCAAGAGATCATGTTAGGAACATAATCGGTAAGTTTACTCAGGGTAGTTCATGTGATCATAAACGACGTTGTACGAGATTAATTTTGGACGATGTTGAACTCGATTTTATAATTGCCGATACAGCAAAGAAAACATTTGTAAGTCGGAGTAATGCTTATTTATCCGACGGAACAGAATTAGGTACAATATTAAACTATATTGATGGCGAGTCTCCGCAGTTTGCTCAATTAAGCATAGTTTGCTCATTTAAGATCTATGCTCGCGTATGTTTTGATAAAATTTTTATCGATGGTAAACATATATCCTCTTCTTGCGCTTAGGGTTGCCATGGGGATCGCAAATACAAGAAGAACATATTCGTGACTATTATAAATCAGCTTAAATCAAGGAAATATGTTGCAAGAATAGTAATTAAATATTCAAATCATAAGCACCACCTGTATGTGATCCAATTGCCAAAAATATAGCCATTTATCTTAATGTACCTTGTTGTTCCGGTAAAACAACACGTGTGATTGAATATATTTGGGCAGGGTACTTCGTATTGCACTGACATGATTCTTTTGATGCATACACAGATCTGACCAGAGCAATAAATGTACCGGGAGTAAAACCTTAAACTTATCTTGGTTATTTAGATGGTTCTGAGATGCATTCAATCTTAAACGAATGGGGAATAAATACGTTCCTAAAAATATCATCAGGGAAAACATTTGTACGGTATTGCTGGAGGCATTAAAATGTTATTGATTGGTTATTGACAAAAATACTGTTCTGATAATGTGTTGTTATCATGGTCAACCGCCATCTTTTGTTGGACAGTCTCCGCACGAATGGTTAACAACTGTAGATTATTATGAGTTAAGCAAGATAATCATAGAACCATTTATGAATCACTGAAAGAGTTTTAAAGAATTAATCAGACTACAGCCAGATACAATACAATGTGAGATAATGCATGAAGTAATTCATGAAACGTCTGTGAATGACTTTTTGATTTTGTGGAAACATTGTGATTTGATATTTGCGAGTGGAAAGTTCATGTTATATGATATTCTGCGAGAGAATTTTTTTGTTACGAAAAGAAAAAATTTCAAATCTACATATACTATTATAGTATGAAGCAGATACTTGACGACATACTATATAGTGTGATATTTCAGGAATTAATGAAAAGCAAATTCATGTATTAAATGATGCTATTTTATCACTTGTTGATGTTGAGAGCGCATTAGCGAGGGACAAATCATCGTGGAAATTGGGATGTGGTATAACAAGGAATGACTATTTCTGATACAGATATATGGATTATCGATGATAGAATCTAGTGGTCAGCTTTACTTTATCTCGCAGTGTGTACAGTCAGAAAAATATATCATCTGTGGAGGGTTGTCGTAGACTTACAAAAATAATAATCAAACTCAGGAAATAAACGTAGTAAAGAAAACTAATCTGGTTATGTGCAATAAGTCAACAAAATAATCGCGACTTTGATATCGATATTCGACTTCTTTCCCTCACGTTTCTTTCCGGCCAGATGGCCTCTCATCCCATCATCGACTCCACTGTCCTTACTTACCATCAGTCTCCAGGTATCTCAGACCTCGGCCTGCACTTCCCACCACTCGGGTGAAATGGCGCATGCCGTTATGTCCCTATTACACACATTCTGGAAACGGGGTGGCGGGCGGCCGAAACTTCTGATGCCAATGGCTATATCTCATATATAACACTAAAATAATGACATAATAATCAATGTACAAGCTGTAACAGTAATATACCATGGTAGTATTCGAATAATCAATATAATTTGCCGTTGACAGAATTCAAAGTAGTATTTGTCACACACGCTAGAATGTAATGTTGACCTATCTTGAGAACAATCGACGTTGGGGTCCCAGTTTATAGAAGTGAATGCGGTGGCATTTGTTTATTTTCAGGAATTACTTGTTATTGTTCAGGTACACATCCACGCAGAGGAGCAATTTAATATATATATATATATATATATATATATATATATATATATATATATATATATATATATATATATATATATATATATATTGCAGGTCGTACCGTGGATTTTTCCGCGCTCGAACTTTTATGTCCATCTTTTTTCTTACCCCTTCAAGTTCACCAGGTTCATATAAAATATTACAGCTATAATGCATAATGCTGGTTAGAAGATAGAATCGTGTCGTTGTACATGTGTATGCTTTCTTTAATCGCGTTAATGAGTTTCATGGCAGGTGAACGAGTAATGTTTTGTTTAACGTGGCTATCACACTTAGTAATACTTGAACCCATTCACGATATCTCGCATCTGCGTAAATAATTTCCTTCGTATACTGATGACCAAAAAGCCGCTCAGCACGTGTGGGATTAAATGGCTGAACGATTGCCTTATCTCAATGAATTTCAGTGTGTCCAAGTCTTATTTTTAACGTTATGCTGCTTCATAATCGATGATATTACACCAAAAATATCTCTCCCAGAATCAATCAACTTAGGGCAACCATGGACATCGTAGACCACCACGTTGATAAATTTGTCCAAAGGCAGATGTAACTTCAGTTGCTGATTTTTTGATAGCGACTCTTCTACGTTGTATCTACTTGCAATGTCAACTATAGTTCATATATATTTGTATGTGCGTGATTGATTTCCACGGTTTTATTATCATATTGTAAAATCAGAATATCTGCTGGATAGACTTGGTTGTGAGCGATGACATCAATGTATGCGTATTGAATATATTAGGTATGTTACATACATGTGCCATATTGCCTGTCGCGCTAACTAATTTTTAGCGACACTTTCTGCTCCTGCAAGTTTGCTAATCACTGCTGTGCCTCTCAAATATCGTCTTACGCTATAACAAACCGATTCCATTATAATAGTTACCTTTTATTAATTACCATCCCCAAGTACTGGCGAGTTTGTCTCTTAGAGATTTATTTTATATGCAATTTAACGGGTGAATCAATTTAACATCTACATGTCGTTGTAATTCCATGCTTTTATACGCAACATCATGAACATGACACGCTTGATCAATTGCTTTTGTTGGATACTCTCCAGGTCTTGGTTGATCCTGTTCGTCAAGTTGGGTATCAAGTCGGGTTCCAGGCCCACATGAATTATTTCCTGGCAGATGTGTTTACCTTGGATATTTAGCCGATGTAATTCCTGGTAATTATCCTAATGAAGCGGCAATATCGCCACCTATTTTCCTTTACTTGAGCAGGGAGATAAATTTATATATTTGTACTATATTTTACACACTTACCCTAACTGCACGCATTTTTTGTTTTGTTATTGTTGTTAATCCATTTGTGGAGTGTGTGCCTTGTTTCGAACACAATTTTAGTTCATATTATTTCTTATTATGGATATAATTAATATAATTGTCTTCTCATCGACACGAAAGCAAGACCCAGTCAAGCTACATCCATCGCTACCACATTCTTTTTGAATGATAATATTGGTACATCTAGGTCTGGTAAAACACAAATATTTGCTTAATATGATAATGCGATAGCTCTTGTGTGATAAGTTGTATTTGGTAGGAACGTTCGTAGATGATCAGCCATGTTATGAAGAACTTAAGGATTTTAGTGAAAATACATACAAAATTACTGTACGAGGACGGTAATGATATTAATTGTATTACTGATTTTGATGAAACACCGTCTGTGGATTATCTTGATACATATTCATCATCTCCTAGTATGTGATGATGTTTTGCTGGAAGAACAATCATACCTAGCTAGGACATTTCTCAAGGTAGACATAACAATACAAACAAAAACTCATATAATTTGAAATATATATAAATATAACCTATACGATTTGATCTTATTTCGGTCTGTTTCCTGCAGTACGGAAATTCATACGATTAGATGATTCGGTGTGACTTTATTGGTTTTTGTCTTCAGCCTTCGCAGGAACCCTTTATTTTGCTGACGAACCCACCATTAAATATAGTACTCTTCACTCTCAATGCTTCTCTAGCAGCATAAACGGTCGAATGTTAGAAGGGTTTGTCAGTTCGCGAAAATAAATCTCCTACAAAAACAAAATACCAGCTCTGAAGTATAAATTGAAACGTCTAACCAACTGCGATTTTCTCTAAATGTGTTAGCTAATTTTGTTATCTTATTATTTATGACTGTTTTACATTTGAATGCGTGATAGTTTACCAACCCGCCATCTCTCATTTTTTCATCACTCTCCCTGGTACTGTATTGCGGTGTAATTGAACCATTATTATATCAATAAATAAATGTCAAACAGGTAAACTAATTCGATAGCAACAAGAGGCAATGAAAACACAACTTTCAGTAGTCCATGATTCTATCAAACAAAAATATTGCAAGAGCGTCAGGAATCACAGATATAATTTACATAAGGTGCAGAACAGTTGTTAAACCAATTGTCGAACAACCAAAGAAAATTGTTACATCAACTGAGGGAACACAAACAGCTCTTGAAACATTGACTGTTGATATGGCTGGGCATCTTCGTATCGCGTCGCTACTGATAATCAGGCAATCATAACCGAGAAAGATAATAATCAGTTTAATATTGTAACAATGCAGTAGATGAGCATTTTGCACAAGAAACGCTAGAAAGGAGACAAAAAGCAGATTCATGCTAAACAAAAAGGTAAACTAGACTTAAAAACTAGAAAAAACAAAGTTCCAGATCCATGTCCCTGTGCTACTGGAAATGGTCATGGTATTGAAAATATCTATTGAGCAGAAGAATTATATAAACTTCAACCAGTAAAAAAGAACTTAACGAAAGGCAGCAAAACAAGTTGTAAAAACCAAGAAAATTTTAAGAAGGAAATCGAAACATGTCTACAACAACCAGTAACGAATTAAAAAACTGAAAGTGGTTTGTCCAACTGTGAATTCATAAACATTGTCATGATGGAACTGGTTTGTCTAACAGCGGACTTGATGAACTTTTTCCCGATAACATCCTTCCCAACGTGAACAGATTAAAATTTTGCTTGGCGGAAAAAGAGAGGGTAATATTTATCCAGAAATTATTAATGAAGCAGCTTCTACTTGTCAGAGATTTGACAGGTCCCTCATCAATGAAATTCGTGTTGATTATTACCGCAGTGATTGAATTAGGGTATACAATTAAATACAATGATTAACAAGATTATACATACTCTCAGCGTGGAGATGTAATGGTCAGGGTTATAAATTCACGATTACTTACCTATAAAGAGATTTACGGTGATAGACTCGGCGATGTAGTTCAAAATCTAGTTAGAAAGATAGTCCCAAAAGCAATACCAGTTGCAAAGCAACTGGGAATGAAGGCTATTGATGTTGTTATGTTGTTCTTTATAAGGATATTAGTGCTGTTGGAGATGTGTGCTAACAAAGCATTCTCTGCAATCAAGGATAGACTAGAACAATTAATACAACGAAATCATGAGTCAGTAAAATTGCACATCACCGAGTTTATTCCTCCAAATTTTATTTAATAAATCAAGCTGCAAATCAACAACTAGCACATTGGCTGTTATACCTGTGTCGAAAAACAAAAAAAAATATAACCGCTAATCTGATAGCAGGAAGTAGTCTTCGCGTTAGACGACAAAAATATAATAATGTTCAAACGTTTATCTGATATCGCATTGGACACGGATTAGTCTGTCCTAAAAGATATTGTTTTGTTATGTAGGGTTTAACGCAATTTTTCAGCACAAGATATGTTATACATGGCGTGCAGTATTTATGGTGGATGAAGAACCCTGGAAAACCCAGGAAAGAACCACCGACCCACGAGAAGCTACTGGCAGGCTTTCTCAGTTACCCACGTTAGCTCAGTCTCAACTCAATCTCACACCGAAGGAGGTGAGATTACAGTGATCAGTAACGGTTAACACTTTTGACCACTAGCTCACTCGGTCCCCTTTCCAAAGGTCAATCGATACGTGATTATAAATATTATTCCTATGACGAAAAGCGACACAAGCATATATTTCTTACACTCTGAAACATTTAGTGAAGTAGAAAGTGAATTTTTTTTTTACAAAAACGGGTAATAATGTATATGGAGCTAATATGGAGTTAATATTAGTGTTGGATTTCATAATAATGGCTATATGGTATTGTTTGACAGTGTTGCGTATATTATCCATTGAAGAAATATTAAACCAATACAGAAGGACATAAATGTTGCCATCAATATACTTGGCCTTGCAAGATACTGCCACGATTATTCAAAATCAACTGTTCCGTAATTGATATTTTTGAAGAATACTGCTACCATCCTATCAACATACCGTATGACAAAAGTAAACCAAACAAGAATGCAGTTGTACTTGTAAGGAAAGCTACAGATGATGATGCAATCTGGCAACCTGCTGGTAATGCTGATAAAGTAATACTACAAAATCTCTATTGTGGGTGCCAACAATGATGCAAACCATTCTGACAAACGTTTGCTTTTATTAAATCCTTTGGTAAATCAACATTATCATGGTTAATGGATACTGAAGATAGTGGTCAGTCTACAGTTAATGGTTTATTCATATGGCAGAAAGCATCACAGCAAGGTGTCTCTTTAACGTGAAACAAATTTGATGTTTTCAAGATGCTGCAAGAGTAATGTCAGGGCATAATGATATTAACAAACTTGGTATTAATGAAGTCTCATTGAGAATAAATGGACATTAAGAACCAGCTGAGAATATATTGAATTTTGCAAATAGTCATTAACACGTGCATATTATAGTTGATTCTGCTCTGCAAATAACACATCTAGGTGTTACCAAGCAGAATCAGAGCTATTACATTTCGATGGAATACGTGCAATTGTTGAAACAATCAGTGGTTGAGATACACTTTCTTGCTCTATGTCAGTGTCATTGTTGCAACACAACGATGAAACATTTGTGATTGAAGAAAAATACATAGGTTTATTTTACCATTGGTATCCTGAATTACTTGCTAAACTAACACCTACTTATAATGAACTCCCCTAATGACGTTCAACATTTCAGATACGAGCAAGTGAGCTTGTTGTATATACAACTAAAATTATCATCGTTAAGTATACAGTTAGACTAAAAAAAAATGATAAATAAAAGTACCTCAGATGTATCGACACCAACATTATTGTATACTCTGTATATGTGGTCAGAGCTGTAACAGTAACTGTCATCGACAAATTTTCATACGTGATAGCACATATAATAGAAATTACTGTTTCAGTTACAATAGGGGCTGCCTGTATTCTCAATGTCATCGCAAAAAGTAATCGCAAGGCACTATTGATAAATTACTAGAATGGGCAATTAGTTCCATACGGCAACTCTAGCATACTCAAATTTTTATCGTTTATATCATCATGTCTCAGCGATGGAATAATAAAAAATCAAGAAATAACAGAAATGATTAAAATGTCCCATGATGCTATGTCACCTTCATCTACTACGTAAAACGACAAAAGAACCTAGGTTTTTGAATCAGTGGTTTATAAAAAGGGATTTAAAATGACGTTTTAAATAATTATGAAAGTGTGGAACGAATTACACACCGACACAAATACAACACTCTTGAAAACCACAATGATATCAGCAAGCTCAAGTAATCCTGAATGTAGCGTTAGATTTCCAACTGCAAATACATCCAAGGAAATCACAAACACAACTGCTAGTACATTACAGATGGGCACATATTAGATCAATATCATTTGGTGTGTTATCGACAAATGAGTTACTGTTGTCTGCGTATAACAATTAACCTAATGGTAGCCCTGATTGCCAGGTTTTAAGTACACCTATGGGCAGTTATCAAATCGAACAGATTAACGGTGCGTTTCAACGCCGAAATAAATCTATAGCTAGAAGAATATCAAAAACTATATGTTAGAGTTCAAGAACCAACATTATATCATATCAACCTTCGATTATGTCGTATATATATATATATATATATATATATATATATATATATATATATATATATATATATATATATATATATATATATATATATATATATATATATATATATATATATATATATATATATATATATACACGATATAATAGAAGGTTGATATATTGTTGGCTCGTGAGAGAGTAGATCTTTATAGTAGAGTTCCTAGAACTAGGTCTGAAACTTTTTAAGATAACAAAAATTGAAAGGTTCTCACAGACAATTATTGATGTGATCTTATATATACACTAACAAGCGAGAGATTTTGTATACAAAAAAGAGGCACATGAAAGTGCAGTCAGAAAAATATTGACTTTTCCCATCAAGAAAGATTCAGTGTTAATATTGTAAAGGACCATATTGTTAGGTCTATCTTTGTTTTGTCAATGTTAATTGTGGTATAACTCATTTAGTTGAACACATGTACTATTAACTAAATTAATGGGAAATGGCCGCATTTTACACGCAATAATGTACAGATTGGTTCCGACAAGGTCAGGAGTTATTGATTTATAATTAAGGGTATAGTTTGTTTGAACTTACCGGAACGGAGTTCAAGTTTTGGTTTAGAGGGAAGCTGACCGTAAGACATTGAACAGGACATTGAACAGGAACCAGTTGGTGGGCATTTATTTATAGATATATTGCAGCGTTTCGATGCTTGGGAATGCTTGAGTTATTTTCTAATTCTGACTGGTTACGCTGTGAAAGAGGTGAGACTTGGTTTCACTGAAAAACTTAAAGTTTAAATGCAGGAGTAGACTTTGATCTCCTGTCTGCATTTCTCTGCAAGTGGGAAGGAAATACCTGAAGATACCGAGAATAATTAATAAGTAAACTTCTCGTTGAACACATTTCATCAAAGGGGAGAGGTTTGTCAGAAGGATTTGACAGACAATAAAAAACTTGAAAACAAGGTAATTGCATATATCTCATGTACGTCGCAAAGCCTACGATTTAATTGCTTGTTGGTGCATGTATTTACATAAATTTATTTGTTCGGGTTGTATATTAATTTTCTTGATATTATTATAATTGAGGTGAGTTTGTTTATTTCAGTCCGCACAATTATATTTTTCTTTATATCTACACGATGGCTCGCTGAACTATAGTCACAATTATTGTGGTGAATTATTTATTCCGATTTTATGCTTATTCAATACAAAAATGATTCATCTAACATAACTGTGTTGATTTCATTCACCTGAACCCGAACAATGATATTGTATTTATTTACATGAATGCATTCATGAAATGTTGATATTGTGGAAGTCGTTGGAATTATCCGAAAGAATTTATTATGTACATGATAACCCTAAAGTAGGGTAAGGAATTTCATTTAATCGCCTTTAATGAGACTAAGTAAGGGAATAATGGCTCGTGTGGCGTAAATGGCCATCCGCAGAAAGTTAGACTGGGAAGTAGGTAGTAAGTTTTGATAGGTAGCTATATAGCCTGTTTGAATCCGATAGATCAAGGGATGTGACTTATGATTTATTCCCGTATGATGTGACGGAAGATTTAGCTTGCTTTGTTTATATATTTATAAGGTGAGATAGTTTGGAATAGAGGAACGTTTACAATACAAATAAAGTGGAAAGGAAAATGGAGCAGTGTAGAAGGAAAATACCAGACACCTAGAATTTTGGAAAGAAAATCAAAGTGGAGAGAGAGAAAGATTTACTAATGCAAAGGAAACAAAAGTAGAGTCTATTTGGACCTGTGGGACGAAATCGTACACTAGCTTATGAATTGATATAAGGCAGAGTAATTCGATCTTACACTCGGTCTAGTAAATAATTATTTTGATTCTCTCGTAAAGAGAATTGGAGATTTTATAATTTTATAATTTTATTTGTAATTATGGAATTACTTGATTACTTTAATGAGATAATAGAAAGAAGTCTATCTTTCGAATTGTGTCGTCATCATTTGCTTGCGAAATTTTACAGCTTTGAAATTTGATTAAATTTTGTATTTCCTGATATATGTATGTATGTATGTATGTATGTATGTATGTATGTATGTATGTATGTATGTATGTATGTATGTATGTATGTATGTATGTATGTATGTATGTATGTATGTATGTATGTATGTATGTATGTATGTATGTATGTATGTATGTATGTATGTATGTATGTATGTATGTATGTATGTATGTACGTACGTACGTACGTACGTACGTACGTACGTACGTACGTACGTACGTACGTATGTATGTATGTATGTATGTATGTATGTATGTATGTATGTATGTATGTATGTATGTATGTATGTATGTATGCGCTATCCTTAAAAATATATATTCTCAGATTACATATCTATCACAACCATAATTTCATACTTTGTAAAAAGCTATTCGATACCAGGCAAATTACACCGCTGATGATCACCTCTAGATACGAAGCAGCAGAGAGGCTGAACAGACAAATTTGCCCGAGACCTTATTTTTGAAAATTATGGGTGCCTAAGAAGGCTGAGAAAGAACGTTTTGCATTAATAGTAAAACTTTCTTTAATTGACCAGATTTTTTGCTCAATTTATTCACAATGTGGTCACTACAAGTATGTCCTTCAGCCTCTCTGCTGCTATGAATTAACCAAAGATTTTATCTAAACCTACACGATACCTTGATCTAGGATCATGTAAATTTATCGTTATAAATCCAAAAGGAACAGCTTGTACTTTAGAAAAGAAATTTTTAAATGTAATCATATTCATGTTCCCTGAACACCAAGTATAATAAATATTTTGCAAAGCATAATTATCTACGCCATTAAACACAACCAAAATATTACAGTTATCTCTGATCACCTTAGGTATCTGAGTATATCTCTGAGTAACATAAATCACGTCAGTATTTTTATGTCTTCCTCGAGAAAATATTCTAGCTGAATTGGATTGTTTGTCCAGCATTACATCATCGTACACCACGAGGTTATTGATGAATCCATCTAAATCATCTACGGATGGAGCTTCATCAATATCGGTAATAAAATCAATGATATCATTTTTGTCCAGTAATTTCGCATTTTGATTAAAATCTTTAATGTGCTTCTTAACATCGTTGATCATCTACAGACGGCGCTACTAAATACAACTTATTTCACTTGAGCCATCGCATTATCAAATTAAGCAATAATTGCGTCTTACCAGATCCAGAAGGACCTATTGTAATCATTCTGATAGAATTTGGTAACGCTGGATGGTGCCTAACTGGCTCTTGTTTTCGTGTCGCAGAAAAATCAATTATATCCATATAATAATGATATGAGTTTATATTGTGTTCGATGTAGAACGACAACATCCACAGTTGGATTGACAACGATAACAAGAAAAAATAAAAGACACGCACTCACAGGCAAGTGGAAAATGTGGTACCAAAAAATATAAATTTGTTTCCACATCGCAAATAGTGCGTGGTGGTGATATAGCCGCTGTGTTAGGTAAATTGCCAGGAACACCATTTGCAAAATATCCTGGTGAGAAACACTTTTCCGGATATAATTATTGTGGTCCTGGAACTTGTCTCGATATCAGACTCGATAACCAATATCGACCAAAACCTGGAGAGTATCCAGTAAATAAGATATATCAAGCGTGTCACACTCATGATGTAGCGTATAAAAATCCTGATTTGCAACAACGGCATCTCGCAGATGTGAAATTGAAATTCTATACCTAATAAATCTGTCAGAAAATCTCTCGCTAGTGATAAAATCTGCTATGAAAGGTAAAAAAATAATAGGACCTGGTAATTAATCATCTGATTATTATAATGGAATCTATTTATCATTCCCCGAAAAAATATTGGCGAGGTAAGGCAGCGATTAGCAAACTTGCCGCTTCAGCAAACGTTTCACGTGATGCTGATGAAACCTGGCTAGCACGACAGGCATTATGGCAAATCTTTCTAAATCCACCTAAAAAAAATCAATACGCACATTTCGATGTCAACGTTCCTAATGCAGTTCATCAAGCGGATATCTTGTTTGTACCACACGATACCATTAAAGCAGGTAGACGTCAACACACATACAGATATGCTTTAACCGTCTTTGACGTTGAGAGCAGATATAAAGAAGCGGAGCCGCTATCAACAAAGACAGAATCGGAAGTTGCATCTGCGTTTAAACAAATTTATCAGCGAGGACCATTACAATGGCCAAAACTACTACAGGCTGATCCTGGCAAAGAATTTCTTGGTGTATTATCTTCGCTGATGAACAAGTACAGCGTTAAAATCAGACAAGGGCACACGGAGATTTATCGTGATCAGGCAATCGTTGAACGATTTAATCGAACACTTGCAGAGCGGTTATTCGGTTATCAATATGCAAAGGAAATATCTGCTGACTTTAAGACAAAAGATAGATCTCGTGAATGGGTTGCGAGGTTAACGAGTGTGATAGCTGCACTGAATAAGGAAGTTACTCGTCCACTATCTATAAAACCGTCTGATGCGATCACAAAAAAATATATACCGATAAAACGTCAATCTATTCCTCAACCAGTACTAGGCAATGTTACGTTTAGATATTTATACGAACCTGGAGAACTCGAAGGAGGCAGAAAAAGGGCAACTAATCCTACTTGGAGTGTGACCACACACAAAATATCCAGCGTGGTAAGGTCCACAGGTAGACCTGCAATCTACAGATTAGATTCAACTGCTCCTCAATGTGGATTTGTACGTGAACAATTACAAATAATTTCTGAGGATACGCAATTACTACCGAGTACATTTTATAAACTCGCAGCTCCTCGACGTCGATTACACTCCAAACAGGTCAGCATCACATTTTCGCGCGTGTGACCAAGACTACTATTAATTCTATCAACAGTAAATTGTCTTGGGTTATTGCTCGAATACTGCCACAACATTATTGCATTGCAATTTGCGCAATGATTATTTTGTCGTTGTTTTAACATCATAATAATATCCACATCTATATCAAACTCGCGATTATTTTTTTGTCACACTGCTTATAGCTGCATAATTTTTATTGATATTGACATTATTAGTGATTTCTTCGGTTATCACGCAATCCATGAGAACCCGTTTTAGTTGTGATATTCTTCTAACTCGAGATACTGCGAGATAAACTAAATTTGACCACTGAATACGATCATCGACTATCCAAACTTTAGCATCAGTGATAGTTAATCCCTGCGACGAATGAATCGTTATAGCGTACCCTAACGTCCATGGTGATTTATCCATGTTCAACGTGCTCTCGACAATATCAACAGCTACAAGGACAATATCATTTAACACAAGATTTTGTATTCGGACACTTTAAGTGTCTGCTCTAGGAATCTTAACATCAACATTTTGTTGTCTAGCATCTACAGGGCGATAACACAACGGTACAGGTAATTTTGGGAATTTTTCCTTGTGTAACGCATATAATTTCTTTTGTAGTTCATCACGAACTATTTTTCTACTGGCAACTATCAAATCAGTAGGTTTCCATAGGGTCCAAAAATCATTCATGAATGTTTCTGGAATTATCTCACGCATTACGTCTCACTGTATTTATCTGGTTGTAGTCGTATTAATCTTTTAAATTCTTTCAGAGACTCATCAACAGCTCTATGATCATCAAATATTTTTTTCATAATAATCTACATTATTCTTTAGCCACTCTTGTGGAGACTGTCCAACAAAGGCAGTGGTTGACCACACATAATCACACGTAATCACAGCAGTATTCTTTAGTAACAGCCAATCAAAAAATGTTTGTAATACTTCCAGAGGCACCGTGCATATCTCGTCTCATATGATAATTTTAGGTACTTATTTTTCACCCATTAGTGATGGGGTCCATGTATCCTTGCACCAGCTAAAGAAACTATGATATGTACACGACTTTACATTTGGTTGCTTTATTTCCCTGGCGAGTTTGTGCGTTGGTGTCAAAATAATCATATCTAAACTCATGAATATGTTAATCGCGCGTGTTGTTTTACCTGAACCTCCACATCCATTAAGATAAACGGTCTTATGTCTAGATACAGGATCATACTCGGAAGGCACAGATGATTTTGATACTTGATTATTTCTGTAATATGTTTCCTCAATTTCAACATCGGCAGATTCACAATAACTAAGTATATTTTCTTGTTTTATCCTCCACGTTCCCCATTCACCATTACCGAGATTTAATGAATCTTTATACTTTAAGTGTACATAAAATGAATCTGTCGCAACTCTAACAGCGTAAAGGGGAAATCTGTTTATCATCGATAATAAATTTAAAGAACTTAGAAAAGCTTAGATGAGTAAACTGCGGTGACTCGCCATCAGTATAGCTCACAATGGTACCTAGTTTTGTTTTGTCTGATAAAAAGTATTACATCGACTTATAAATGTGTCTTTCTCCATCGTGTCAGCGATTATGAAATCGAGTTAAGCATCGTCGATGATCAATCTTGTACAAGTTCGTTTATGATGTGATCCTTCTTGTGTAAACTTACCGATTATTTTTCTGCCGAGATCTTTTGCAAATTTTTCGTCGTGTTTAGCAGGTTCTGGCAACCAAACTTGCTTTTTCAAGTGATATGATATAATAGCTTCAGATACTTTCAACGATACTAAAATTCCAACATCGATCATATATCTTAGCAGAATTATTGGAGCCCAACATTTTTCTGAAATTTGTTTTCCGAACCACGTATAAACAATCATATGGTGACCTTCTCTAAGCTCAAATGATTCTACATGAGCAAATCCTGTTAAATCAAAATCTGGTAAGGGTCAGTTTATCTCAACCCTGGTCAGGTCATTTGTAGGATGTCCAAATCTATTAAAGTATTTAGAAAACTCTCCATATCCAAGAAAACTTCCAGGATAACACGCTACCATATCAACTGTGATTACGTCTTTGTAATTATATGTAGTATTCCACAATCAACCGTGTCCGTATTCTATACAACTTCTCACGACATCTTCAAGAAATTCTAATCGTGTCAGTTTCCACGAGTTTTTCTCCTGAGCGAAATGAGCAGCAACCGATGGTACGGTAAAACAATTACTTAGTAATTGTCTAACTTTGACATCGTCAGAAGTATATTTCAGCGCAAGGTTTTCCATTTCTTTATAAAGAGATTCTGTACGATAAATATCACCGTTAGACCATACAAACTGATCATAATGATCACATTCAGAACTCTGAAACAACCACACAGGAACAGGGTCACGTATGCTAATATCACCTATGGCATCGAATACATCATCTTGGTAAAATTTAACGATTCTTTCTCGTGGAAATACAGTTACAGCATTAGACCTTGCATGCGCGCTATGATCAATAATATTTATAGGAGCTACTCTAGATTTATATTTTGTTTTATGCAAAATATCTCCTGTCAACATCTTTACTGTTATTGGAAATCTTAATAACTTTTCTAGCTCAGCTTTGTCGCTGATAGACGCTCCCGTGTCTTTTACTTTTTCAGCCCACATATTTATTTTTTTACGCCTTAAATCTGTCAAACCGTTTCCCCGTATCGCATTTGTGAAGTGTTCTATAACCCTCTGTGCCACACTGTTTATTCTAGTCAAGGATGACAGTTTCATTTCTTGAGATCCTTTACTTCAGGTCTATCATGTAATGGATAGAGCGCGAACACAACAGCAGTTAATGGATAAGATCGCTCATAATACGGCTTGTCTATTCCAGTCAGTATTCCTGGTTTGGAATTTGCACCGAGGATAATATTATTCCCTGACTTTTGGATGGATTCTCGCTTGTCTCGGATGATCCAAATATCATCCTCTATATTTACAATAAATTTTACTAAAATAATATATTTCCGAACAACGAGATAGTCAATGATTTCTGTACCTCGTTTGTCATTCATAACATAGATATTATTTCCAATCCTGAATGTGGACCACACATGAACAGCCCCATCGGGGCGGAACTCCTTCTTGGCTCCAATAATGCGTTTAGTTATATCCGTATTTGTTAAAGATAGATCTTGCATCGAGAAACTAAATTTGTGTAGTCTGTCAAGATCAAATCTAGTTGCGGCAGGCTCAATTGTGAATAATTCCTGCATATTATAATTAAGACAAATATGTATCTAAATTGAAGTATTAATCGTTTATATATGATTCAACCAAATCACAATTGCCACAGGCTTAAGATTGGTTACACGTCTCCGTATAACAAAAATTGCGTAAACGAGTTCTGCAGTTATACATGCAATGAGTTAGAAATGGGAGTCTAGGACCTAAACCGTGTATACGGTGTGGTGTTGGTGTGCGAGGAAAGACATACCTTTGTGCGCAATGTGGTGGTAAAAGATACAGGGAGTTGAAAAGATATTACGATAAAAAATATAACTTTGAATCTATTATAAAGCGCAAAGAAGATTATCTAGCTAGATTTTCAAAACAATGATTTAAACAAATAGCATCTACTATATAAATGGAGCAAAATGAGTTTGTGTCACATCCATTCATAACCGATTATGAAGCGAATCGTGATGGTATTATTAGAAATTGCAGATTGTAAAAACCATTAGGTAATGTTACCAATTCTGGTTATCTTGCGTTTAAAGCCAGCGGAAAAAAAAACATCTATTACACAGATTTTTGATCGAGTGTTTTGTGGGACCGATCAAAGACGGGTATCTGGTGGACCACATAAAAAACAGTAAAGTTGACAACTCACTTCAAAATTTACGTATTATCACGCAAAGTGAAAACTGTAGGTTTGGAAAAACTGCGGGGTGCACGATTTGCAAAAGCTATTAAATCCGTGAATAAAATGATTAAGAAATAATTGCTTAAGTTCTTGAGTTGTGTAAGGATTTCTATTGAGCGTTGTAGCAACATCATTTATAATACTTTGATTGGCAATGTATAAATCGAATGAGATACCATTTAAGTGTTTTATTGACTAGATTATTTGCTGCTATAGATTATGAGCATTATACTGTGATAATGAAGTAAGTAAATTACTTAGATCATTAAAACATTTATCATATTCAGACTTAAGAGCATCTAAAAAATCTTTAAAACATTCTTCATCAACAATGGGTTTATTATACCCTTGCGTTTTGGGGTCTACGATAACATTAAATGCTGATCTAGTTATCTGTGGGATCCTTTTACCGTCAAAATCGGTAAAGTAATGATCATTATAATTTGGATCAAATTCAAATTTTATATAACGCCATTGATATTTTCCTCTATATTCTGAATCTTTAATGAATTTTTCTTCACTCGTTTTAAACTCATTTTTAGTTGATTTTGAAACTCCATTATAAACCGGTGCGTCTTCAGGCCATCCTAACTCTGATCTGATCAAACTCTGATAAATATCTAGTCAGGGGAAATTACTTCAATTACCGCTGATAGTGTTGGTTCGTAAACAGTGATAGCTATTTTTGATTCTTTTCCAGTTATAGATTTTATTATGCTTTGGAACTCGTCATTAATATCCTCTATTTGATAACTACCCGTTGAAATTCAAACAACTTGCCCATCAGGTGTTCCATCTCGTTTATTCTTATTAGCAAATACCAGTAAATTATTTGCTGGTAATCCAACGAATGGTTTTGATCTGATATTTGGCCAGCTATTAAAAATGCGGAGATAGGCCAATGCAATTTCACTTGCTGGAATTGCAGTTGGAAAGTTAACACTAAATTCAGGATTGGTTGAACTTACCGATATCATAGTAGTTTTAGATGATGTCGTATTAGTGGCGATCTGTTACAATAATTTTCTTGACGATGTCAAGGACTTTGACATTATTGTTATCGTTATTATTTAATTCTCAATCTTTCCGCTAATGTCACTAGAAAATGCATTATTTTCTATCACGAATGTTTCATCATAAGTTTTCATTATCGTTACGATCTCCTCATCAGATATATTACCATCACTGATGTACAAGAAAGATGCGAGCATAATTTAGTATAGGCGGCTGTCGCTGTGTGTAATTTCATCATGTACTCGCGTAATTTATCGCTCGCGCATATAGATATTTTCTTAGCGATAATACTAAGAATACCTGCACATGTTGTTGTCGTAGAAACGATAATCGCTAGAACCGCAGGAGCCGTCATAGTTAACGTTGATAATAATAATCCGATTCCAGCAACAACAGCACAAACCGAAAAAAGACTATGTCAATAACAACTATGCGTCTGCTATATTTTTTTACTTCAACGTGTAATCGTCAACTATATATTTTAGTTCAGTCTGACACACGCCTGATTATATCTGTGACGCTGAACGTCAATCAGTGACTCTGTCATCGGATTCATTATACTCATGACATTGTCATTTAATTAAGTACTTAAAATGCGAGCTTTAGTAACAAATTCCAGACACTACCAATAATTAGCGGATGCCAAATTGCTATCCGATGATTCCAACGTGAACATTTCTTCAGAATCGTAATCCAACATTAATTATACAGTTTTAGACAATTTATTAGCTAATGAAGATGTGGTAAGTATGTGAAATTCTACAACAATAAACACAGACAACCTATATATACAAGCACCCACCGCGGTGTGTTTGATGGTTTTATTTCGTGGTGTCCATGAAGATGAGCCTGATCCGACGACGTACACGATGTTGATGATATGTATGTGATGAATTTTAATAAGATTCTTTTTTCAATCATATCAGGAATTCCACTAATAATATCGTTTAGTTTCGTATTATGTCAACGAGTTTTATGTATACGGTTGGTGGACTTCCAAAAACTTCATTAATGGATCTGTTCATGTTCCTACGAAAACTTAGAAACCTATTAACGTGACCGGTAAAATCAGTTCTTATTGTGGTCATTTCATTGTTGGTCGTTGTTATTGCTGTCGCTTGATCGTTATTGCTGGACGTAATTTTGTTGTTGCGTCGTTATCCGAGGTTGGGTTTCCAAGATAGATAATTTTGTTTCCTGACATTGTTATGTCACCAGATAATACGTCGCCGGTTTTCTTAACATAGTCCTTAACCGACTTACCGGAATCCTGTATTTTACCTTGATTAGCAAAAGTAACGATATTATTAGTAACCGCGGTAGGAATTCGTATAAGTACATCGGGTAGTTGTATGTTGCTTGTTTTTAATCGTCCTTGTTTATCTTGAAAAACGACTTCATTTTGATCCACACTCGTGATATCTAATAAATAATCGAGTTCATTTCTAAGTTGATCAATAGTTGCTTATTTAGATAAGTCGACGATCTTATCCTTTTTGTCCGAGATCTTCCATAAATATCAACCATTATGTCATTAGTGTCTGTTCAAATGCGACATCGTGGTATACTCATGCACGACATTATGAGGTGGTTTTGTTGATTTTGATATAGCATCAAGTACATTAAGTACTTCTCGACCACATATTGGTGAATCGGTTATTGTTTGTGTTGGTAGCGTTGAATACCAGATGGGAGCAATTTTAATGCTGACATAATGAAGAAACTCCTTTGGTGGCGCTAATCCATATGAATGAAAATAAACAATTCCACGTGGATCAATTACATACGCTACCCATTGCGTGCCAGGTCCAGAATTTTTATCAAGATTAATAATACCAGTTTCAGTATTGTTAGGTTGTTTTAGTAATTGATCGCGCATACAAACTATTCTGAGTATTTGTATATTTAGTCGCTTGGCTTCATCGAGTAAATCAAAATTTGATAGTGGAATTATCATTGAACTGTTCCTAGTCTTAGACCTTTTCCGTACCACGAGAGCGGGTTTCCCGGAATTCTTAGACCTTTACCGTACCACGAGGGCGGGGTTCCCGGAAGTCTTAGACCTTTCCCCTTTTTTGATTCCTAGTCCTGTTGCTTTCTTTAACGCCATTCCCGCAGCGATTCCAACAACGCATAACGCAGCAGCTTTTGTAACAGCTGGGGCTTCAGCGCCTATTAATGCTTGTATAGCTGCGAGAAGTGGAAATATACCACCCAATTTAGCGATGTCTTTAATAACCGCTGAAGAAAGATTAAGTCTTAACCCGGTCTTTGATAGCTTGGCTTTATTTAAGTGATTATACTAACCTTGGGCCAACGATAGTTTATTCGGACCACCTGCGAGTTGTTCTCGCTTTAGTGATATTTTTACCGCACAATTATTTTTTGATGATGATTGTAGTATTTTAATCTGACCAGGAGTCAGACTCACACTAACGCGATGATATGACATTATTAATATTACGAGCGATCTAATTACATGTTTATTTACATATTTTCTACTGGGGCATCAACGACTCTCATTCGTCCGTCAGCACCTTCGAGTTTGATTTATCGCTAAGTATAACAACAATTGCTCGGTAATTAGGAATAGCTCCAACATTTCTATTAACACTAGCTCGAAAATGTATATCTACAACAGATTGTCTAGTTAGATCTAAATCTTCCAGCGAAAAGTAATAAATCGGATACAACGTTGTAAAATCTAGCTTAGAGATTTGCAAACCAGTATCATCGTTTCGATCGCGACCCATAGACGACATAAGACGTTGATACGCACGTGCTACATGATTTTGATCGAAATTTAACAAAATATCCTCGGATGGTTCTTGATGTCAATTTATCCTTAATGAAACCTCAGTAATACGGAGTTTGTCAAATACCATGATATTATGATTTTAATCGTTTACTCGTGCATCATTTTGTAATGCAATAAATATGTGTCTTGCTGCAGAAACACCCTGCTGTGAAGATATTTGCCATGTAAATAATCCGTTGATATTACTCTGGATAACATCCGTAGTCATTGCTAACCATGACAACGCTGATTTGCCACCTTGATCCATAAAGGAAAGTAACAGTTGTTCTTTAGATATCGAGGGGGTCATTACTGTCATCCACGAAGGAAAGTTTTGTAAGAATTTCTCTACCAGCATCACCAATAGGTCACCAGATTGCATCATCGTCATCGCCTTTTCGTACGAGTACAACTGTATGTTTAGCTCCGAAAATCACTTTCCTAACACTCCTACAAAATCCAAAGATGTGTGACAATGGAATTGCACATGTAAATGCTCTCCTATCACCTTTTAACATCGCTCGACGTGTTGCAAATCCTAAGTTGAATTCTAGATTTGGAAAAGATAAATCTTCAATAGCAGCAGGAGCAGCAGCTCGATCATTAGGTTGTCGAATGACTTGATTTCTACTGTCAGGATGATCAGTTATAGCCTTTGCAAAAACCACTGATGGACCAGCTGATCTCGAATAATCGTCGCTGTATCTTGCAAGGCCAAGTATTGTTGTAGCAACGTCAACGTCTTTCTGAATTGATTCAATATTTTTTCCATCTATTATGTACGTAGCGCTATCAAACAACGCCATAATACCATTATTAACAATACCAACTCTAACATCAGCTGCATATGCTACTGGTGCTACAGGATTAACGTTATTTAAAATTTCACCTTCGACTTCAATAAATGCTTCAGTGGGTAGAAAATATCTACTAGTATCCTGAACCTGTAGTTCGATTCGTCCAAGCTGATCTGGCATTCGTGCGTCATAAGAATAATACTGATAATCGCGCACAGACTCAACTTTGAGAACCGGTGAATCCATGTCAAACGCGGGTTCACTTATACGCTTGAACATCTTTATTATTATCATTTTCGTCTAACACGAAGACCACTTCGAGAAGTGAGACCACTTCCTTCTATCAGACTAGCGGTTATATTTTTTTTCTTTTTCCGACATTGGGACATCAACTAAC
Organism: Potamilus streckersoni; assembly: GCA_016746295.1. Lineage (NCBI taxonomy): Eukaryota > Metazoa > Mollusca > Bivalvia > Unionida > Unionidae > Potamilus > Potamilus streckersoni. The sequence continues at coordinate 527,759 of JAEAOA010000639.1, forward strand.
TCCGCTAATTTTTGATTAGCGGCTTGATTTATTAATTTTACTTACACTTGCGGGCATCACTTCAGTGCAGGGCAATTTCACTGTTTGAGGTCGGACGGGTTGTGGTTTCCGTACTAATCGCGTTAGTCTATTTTTGATCGCTGAGAATGCTTTGCTAGCAAGGTTACCAGCATCGTGTATACCGTTTTCACGAACAACATCAATAGCTTTCATTCCTAGCTGCTTTGTAATAGGTATTGCTTTTGGAGCCATTCTTCTAAAGAGGCCCTGAACAACATCGCCTAGTCCATCTCCGTAGGTTGCTTTGTATACCGGTAGTCGAGAGTTTATTACCCTGACCATGGTAGGTCCACGTTGAGTACCATGCACGATCATTGTTGCTATTAATTGACTTTATCACTAATTGTATCGAATCACTGTGACTTAGTCACTATAATAGTCATCGGCGATTTCACTAATGAGGGATCGATATACATCAATATCCATTTTGCCGCCACCAAATAATCGTTTACAAATATGTGCTGCTTCATTAGTGATTTCTAAAGAATTATTACCAGCTTGTTTTCCTCCAATGAGGATTTCTAATCGATCAACATCAGGAAGGACATTATTGGGACAAGTAATAAGACCACTTCCTAAACCCCTTCCAGTTGCACCAGGAGCGTCTTGAAATTCTTCTTCCTCTTCACTTGGTTTCGGTGGTGTTGTTTTCTTTGGTGTAGGAGATAGAACTGGTATTTGTGATTTTGTTGATCTTGGGTAATCACATCGTGATTGCTCAAATAGTTATAGTTCTTGTTCTTGTTGTTGTTTTATTTCTTGTCGTTCTTGTTCTCGTTGTTGTAATTGTTGTGATCATTGTGGTGATGATAGTTTAGATTGTTGTGGTAATTCAAATTGTGGTGGTGGTAATTCAAATTGTGGTGGTGGTGATCGTTTACTTTCTTCAACCTTATCTACATATCTATTTACAGCCATGCCAAATTTGTTAAAATCGTCAATTTCTTTACTAGATCTAATTTTTGGAATATCAGCGAAGATGCGATATACATCCTTGATGCAATGATCATGTTTTAGAGATTTAACATATTCTTGTTTTACATATTTTTCTTTTTCATAATACCCAAACGCGGCAATATCAAGTATTTAGTTTAGGTCCTTGATAACAGCAATACTTTCAGGCGTGAATTTATCTTTTATATCAGTTCTTGGTATTTTAGGCGCTGTTTGTGGTGCTTGTGGTTGTGGTGCTTGTGGTTGTGGTGCTTGTGGTTGTAGTTGAGCTGCTTGAATTCGGTCAGCAATATCAGCAGGTAATGTTGCAAGAACTCTTTGTGTTGCTTCGGTTGCTGTAACGATTTTTCTTTGTTGGTTCAACAATAGGCTTAAATAATTTTTCTGTATCTTCTGTAAATTCCATTTGAGATTCCTGACGTGATTGTAGTTGTTGCTTAATAGAATCACGAACAGGTATATATTTTTTAATTGCCTCCAGTCGCTCTCGAGCTACTTTAGCTGAGTGTGGTTCTCCAATACTCATTATTAATAATATTTATACCGGCTGTTTAATTTATAGCAGCAGAGAGGCTGAAAGACATACTTGTAGTGACCACATTGTAAATAAATCGAGCAAACAATATGGTCAATTATAGAAAGTTTTACTATTAAGGCAAACACATTTTTTCTCAGCCTTCGTAGGAACCCTTAATTTTCAAAAATAAGGTCTCGGGCGAATTTGTCTGTTCAGCCTCTCTGCTGCTTACGAAGCCAAAACCAGTCATCCAGAAACAAGTAAGTTTATTAAGGGCCTACCACAAAAAAAATAATTATTGACGACGAAAGCGATGAAGTATATTTGCTAACGCCGGATCATTTAAATGAGCTATGTCAATAACATATTATCACGACTGCTTGCCAAAAAATCAAATTCTGAAATATTCACATTCTTGTCTTAAATTCGATAAACTTAAAATATCTGATTAAAAAATAAATATTATTTTCTGATTCTGAATGTTAACATAAAATATAATTTTAAAGATTTGATGGATATATTACCAGTACTTATTAAGATTAATCATAATATTGTCAGGTTGTTAAAGAAGATCATCAACTTGATGAGTATTTTACCCAAAGTAAATCAGACTATTAGAAAAATTCATCAGATTTTAAATTTAGGATTTTATATATTTTTATTTCAGAATGATTGTTTTTTTATTAATATGATTTCAGGTTAATGGTTAATTTCATAAATTTGTTGAGTATGTAACGATTTTTTTTTTCAGCATATTAGACAATTTCATAAAATGGATGAGTATACATACATTTTGCATATTATCAAATGATAGCATCAAACTGGTGGGTATATTACTCGAATTTATTCCCATTTCAGACTCAATGATTTCATTATTATTTTTAATATTTATATTTCATAATTATTTTTTGAATCTTTAAGTTTATCGTTGCCTTTTAACACCTTCAATTATTGACTCAATCATTTTGTTATATTCATCAGACTGACGGGTATATTTTTCAAATTTATTATGATTGTAAATTTCATGAAATTAATGGGTACAATAATCAAATATATTATGATTATTAACAAAATCCGTCAGATTGGTATATAACTCGAATATATTATGATTATTAACAACATCCGTCTGATTGGTATATTAATCAAATATATTATGATTAACAACATCTGTCACATTGGTATATAACTCAAATATATTACGATTGTTAATATCTGTCAGATTCGTATCTAACTAAAATATATTATGATTATTAACAACATCTGTCAGATTGGTATTTTACTCAAATATATTATGATTATAACAAAAGATGTCAGATTGCTATATTAATCAAATATATTATGATTATTAACAACATCTGGCAGTTTTGGTATCTAACTCAAATATATTATGATTATTGACAACTTTTGTCAGATTGAAATATTACTCAAATATATTTTGATTATTAACACAATCAGTCAGATGGGTATATTACTAAAATATATTATGATTATTAACACAATCCTTCAGATGAGTATATTGCTAAAATATATCATGATTATTAACAAAGTCTGTCAGATTGATATTTCACGCATGTATTTGATGATTGTTAAAAAATTCGTCAGATGGATATCTAACTCATATTTTCTACTAGAACATCAATAACTCTCATTCGCCCATCAACACCTTTGATCAGCATCGTTTTATCACCGGATATAACAGAAATTGCTCTGTAATTAGCAATGCCTACTCTTGTAACACGAGTTCGAAAATATATATCAACTACAGACTGCCTAAGAAAATCCACGTGTGCCAGCGAAAAGTAATAGATCGGATGCAGGGAGGTAAAATTTAGCTGTGATATTTGTAAACCAGTATCAACATTTTTATCACGCCCCATAAATGAAATTAAATGACAATATGCACGTGTTACAGAGTCTTGATCGAAATTTATTGTATACGCGGATATCTCTTAATGTATATTTATTCTCACTGAAACATCAGAAACGCCGAGTTGGTCAAACAGCATTATACAACGTGTTTGATCGTTTATTCGTTCAGCATTTTGAAAAGCAGCAAATAAAAGCCACAGTACAAACACACCTTTCTGTGACGCTATCTGCCATGTAAATAAACCATTAATTGTGCTTTGGACACTCTCTGCGATCACCGTTAACCAAGATAATATCGATTTACCACCTTGACCCATGAAATATATTAACCGGTTTTCTTCAGATATCGTTGGAGTCATTACTAACATATTTTAATTGCCTATTGGACAGGCTGCTCTTATTTGTTGTGTTCGTTTTCGTTTCTGTTTTGTTGTATTTGTTGTCGTTGCTCTTGTGATAGTTGCATCAATGCAATATATACATCTACTGCATGACTAAATGCAACATATTTCTGATCGCTGTTACGAGCATGATTAAATTATTAATACCTGCACTATATCCATTTGTTTCAATTATCACGACCAACAATAACATCAGCATATTCTGATTTTCAAAATTCTAGATTATCATAGCTTTTTTACAGAAGACTCAGTTAATTGTTTCATAGTTTTGGCCTGTCCTAAAAACATTAATAGCGTTTTCGGCAAATTTACTAATCATATCAGCCTTGGCTGGTGCTTCTGGAGCTGGTTCCAGGGTATCACCCTTTCTTTGGTCTTTATGCTCGGGCATTTTTCGCATTTGTTGAGCACCAGCTGATTCGACAGGGAATTTTCGAAAAAGTCTTTTATCTTCTTAGTTCACTCTGCTCTTTTTGCAGTTGCTGTTGCTGTTGCGGTAATTCTTAACGCAAGGAAAAGACATCCAACAGCCTCTATAATGTATTCGGTCGTTTTTGTAAAAGTTTTATATAATTTTTCTGCACCTTCTGCAAATTTCAAACCGAGATTCATGACGTGCCAGTAATTTTGTTCTGACAGAATCTCTCACGGGTCTTATTTGCTTCTAATAGATCACTCGATAATCTTGCTGAGTGAGCTTAGCAGTATAGGAAGATGCCGTTTCTAGCGCTGTTCCATCCCAGAAGGTGTTGGGGTTTTTTTGCCCTAAAGGGGTTTAAGTTTTGTAACAAAAAAACGATGGGAACAAAATTCACGATTTCTTGAAAGAAAGAAGGCCCCGATTACCATAAAACAGCCCTATTCGACGTTTTCTGCCCCCCCCAAAAAAAAATGTTCCTAAAATTTGCTCAAAATTTGAAACAAATACTTATTCATGAAACCTTTAATCAATAACAATTATAATTATAAATATAAAACAGAAATGGTTGATACAATCAGCTTATATTATGCATTCCAGAAACATTAATAACTAACAAAGTAACTCCCAATTTTAAAAAATGGAAGACATTTTTTTCCGAAATATATCAAAGAGCTCGCATTTAATATGACAGATAAGGTCATGTTTGAGTTTGAGATAACTCAGAAACTTATTGGGCCACGCAAATGTATTATTATCCTGTGTGGATTTGTCATAAAATAGAAAATGAAGATGAAGAAAAATTTGTTAAGTAAGTGGTTGAACGATCCAAAAACAGATGAATATGAACATATTTTAAATAGCCTTAAACCAGCATCACGGAATATTATTGAAGTACAAAAGAAAGCGAAAGATGTAGATTAATTTAATGATAAGAAGAGACAATCTTAAGATAAATCTGAAGACAAGCTGTTCTAAAAATAAATCTGAAGCTTGGTCGATCTTACCAAACAGTCGCATAGTGAACTATAGCATAGGCATTATTGCCATCTTTACAATAATGTTTATCATCAAAGTTGGTTAACACGTGTTTTCTTAATTCATCTGTCTTACGGTGATGTTTATACGACCTTATAGTGCGCAGAGTTGTGAAATGCTGCGAAGAGATATTGGGAACGTTTGTATAGTCGCAATGTTTTATCGTATTCTCAATAACATATATTTTGCTCCTTTTAATTTATTAGTTTCTTTATTGTTGTCATCTCAACGGAGTACAGTTTACTGCGCAAACCAACAAATTCAAGGACAGACCTGAAAAAAAACTCATAGTTAATCTTTCCCTTTACCTTTTTATTACTCGGCTCTTGAAACGGTGAATCTCTACAAACATCTTTTAAATTAATTTCGTCCTTGTGCTCGAAGACATTTGTACGCGTCTTCAGTAAATATATGATAAACGAGCGAATCGATGTCAGTGAAAAGTAACTTTGTGGTCTGTCTTTTTTGACGAAACCATAATGAAATTGATACATGAACCATTTCGATGTTTCCAATGCAATAGCACGAACATGTATTGGTTTATTCAGCTTTAGGTTTGTCTTATACCATTTAACTAGCTTGAGATTGTCAAAAATGTGAAAAGTGTCGGATGAGACATATACGTAAACGTTCTCATATCATTGTTCAACTAATTATATGTTTCCATCCACCTAGATTGTCGTATGCGCAACATCTTGTGAATTATAGTTGCTACCTAACCATTATTGAGCGCATGTTAAAGATTTATCTAAAGACTGTTTAATTTCGTTTTTGAGCAAGTCTGGAACTAATTTCGGTATTGTACAATGACTAACAATATGATTAGATAGTTTTTATATCTATCTGGAATTAAACATCTTCTCAGTTAAAACGGATAGTTATTATGCGCATCATGCAACGACTCCGGATTTTAGATATCAACGTCGAGAAAATACGTATGTCCATCCTTAGATGCGTCGACAGTTAAATTTCTAGTATCACTTGGCTTTTTAAGGCAAAGGCTTAGTACTAGAGGGAAGTTCCTAAGTAACTGCTTAGGCAATCCTTGGACATAAAAGCCAAGTGATATTAATCCAACATAAAACAGTAAATAACACAAATGATGGTTATTAATTAAATATGCCATAACAATATTGTTTGTGATTAGCTTTATTTAACAAAACTAAAATTAAAAACAATGTTGTTTATAAAAAGACTTTATTCGCTAAACAAAGTTGAAGATAAGGCGTCACTGTAAAAAGAACCTCTTTGACATATTTCTTGTTTTCTGTAGGGTCAAACCCCAGCAATTTTCAATATAAATTTTGATGTTTTGTTGTTTTTGTTCATTTTTATTAACTTAGTCACATGTTTATAGCTGAATTGTTGTGGATCCTGCTAATTGTATGTGAAAATGAAACTAAAATGATAAAATTTATATTGTTAATGCTGGGGGTTTTACCCTTCAAAAAAATAAGAAAATCAACAAAAGATTGCATCAAAACAGCACAATAGCATACTAAACAACAAATCTGATAGGAAATTAAACAAAATACATAATTCACTAACTTTATATGAAATAAACAATTTGATTAATAATTATGAATTGGTTAAATTATAATGTTTTTGATGTTATATGGAAGTTTTTTTATAATAAATTTCTTGTTTTCTGTATGGTTAAATTCCTAGCATAAATAAATTTATTTGACGAATTTCGTGTTTTCTGTAAGTTCAAACCCACAGCACTTTTCAAAATAAATGCTGATGTTTTATTGTTTTTATTTGCTTTAATCTGATTTTGTTTACGTATTTGTGGTCAATTTGTGTTTAATTCTATTAGTTTTATGTAAAAACGAAAATAAAATTATAGATTTATATTGTAAAATGCTGGGCAATTTACTTACAGAAAACAAGAAATTCGTTATATAAGTTTCTTTATGCTGGGGGCAAGAAAATCAGATTTAACAACCTTCAATCGAAACAGATTAACAAACAAATTTATGTATAAATTCAAAGCTTATATAGAATTTCTGTAGCTTTCGCTGTTAGATACATATTTACTTCTGTTTTTTTTATTTTTAACATTTAGCGAATAATAAATAATATGATGCGTAAGGGCGCTATTTGATAAACAAAATAACGTTTTCCTTAAATATTGCCAAAGGAAATGAAATACAGGCACTATTATTATTATTATTATTAGTAGTAGTAGTAGTAGTAGTAGTAGTAGTAGTAGTAGTAGTAGTAGTAGTAGTAGTAGTAGTAGTAGTAGTAAAAATGTATACCCGTTCTATAACATGTCTATAATCACCTATCTTTCATCACAAAACAGATCCACAACCAACTATCTGGTTGATAAATAAGTTTATGTGGCACAATATGTTTGATTTACTTTCATACTGAACGATGCATACAATACTGAATCAGACTCAACCATCACAATGTCTATCATATTAAATGCATACAATACTGAATCAGACTCAACCATCACAAAGTCTATCATATTAAATGCATACAATACTGAATCAGACTCAACCATCACAATGTCTATCATATTAAATGCATACAATACTGAATCAGACTCAACCATCACAATGTCTATCATATTAAATGCATGCAATACTGAATCAGACTCAACCATCACAATGTCTATCATATTAAATGCATACAATACTGAATCAGACTCAACCATCACAATGTCTATCATATTAAATGCATACAATACTGAATCAGACTCAACCATCACAATGTCTATCATATTAAATGCATACAATACTGAATCAGACTCAACCATCACAAAGTCTATCATATTAAATGCTAGAACTTTAATACATTTCGGAAAGATAACTTCCTCTGCTTTCGTTGTTAATGTATTTGTTGGTTTACAAGACTTTTCCAATGCACAATTTAATTATTGCTGATTGTATCAACCATTACTACTTTATATTTCTTATTGATTCAAAGTTTGATGGATAAGGTTTTGTTTCAGATTTTGAGCATATTTCTTAGAACAGTTTGACCGGGGTTAAAAAAGTCGAATAGAGCTGTTTTATGGAATTTGTGTCCTTCTATCTTTCAAAATAATTGTGATGTTTGCTTCCATATATTTTCAGCGCACGATTTAAGCCTTTTCAGGGCAAAATAACATAATTTGTGATGAAACTGTGCAAGAATTGGCATTTTCCTATACTATTTACTAGCTTCACCAATCATTATTGATATAATAATGTTTTAATTATAGCAACAGAGAGGATGGACTGACAAAAATTGAATGTGCAGCTAGACAAACAAAAACATTTATAATTTGAAAAAAATGTCACCGACGAAGTAACAAAACAGGGCTAACCCACATGATTTGACGTTATTGCGGTCTGTCTCCCGCTCTTTAGAAGTACGTCCGGTTAAAAGCTTCTGTTTGATGTTAATGTCTTTTGTTTTCAGCCTTTGTAGGAAACTTTAATTTGCAAATGGACCGTCTGTAAAAATTAGTAGGTTTCACCCTCTCAGATTCTGCTAGTGGGACCTCACACACACACACACACACACACACACACACACACACACACACACACACACACACACACACACACACACAATTATATTGTTCCCTAATTATGCTAACATTTCCTATAAAATGTTTCAGAAACCTGACCCATGTCGAAGTCTCATACAATATTGTCAAACACCAGTATCACACAATTCTTTGCTGTCTTATTATTCATTTTTCTTTACCCGCTAAACAAATTTAATCATGTCACCATTAAGATTCTCTTATATACAAGGACAGAAATGGAACTAATACAAAATTAATTGTTTTTAGTTTTCGACGCGTGCGACAGTTCGTCAATGTACGTCTTTTTACAAAAACCAGACACTCGGTCTGTTTATATCGTTTGATACGGTCAAGCAATTTCTTGAAAAAGAGCACACCAACTCGGATTTCCGAATTGTTGCTTTATTCCATGGTGGAGCCTAATTATAGTTATAACGGTACCAATTGTACAACTCTTGGTGGGCGGAGCTTAAGAAGTATTCAGACATAATCAACAAAACTAGATGTGACTGGTGCATTATGTAATAGTTGTGCTTTCTGTTAGGCTTTAAAAAAGTTGAGCCTGTTTGCAACATCTGAGATTATGTTAATTCATATCTAGATCACATTTTATATTGTTCAATTTTTTTTTTTAAATGTGGTACACATGACTGAAAATGTGTCCTGTCTACTTCCAGCAGAGTTATCTCTCTTAAATGCAATGGAGTACCTATTTTCGTTGTTATCCATTTAACAATCTAATATTGTTCTCCGTGACAGATTGTGACATCCATGCTGAGGTAGGATAGAAAGTATATTTATTTCGCAAAACATTAGCATTTCTGTCTATGGAAAAACAATTGGTACCGTGATACCATCACTTGCCATTCATCTTTAATTCAACGTTCAAGTCTTGGCACAAACTACACAGATTGCTAGCTACTGGAGGAAAATTACTAGAGAAAAACCGTTTAAGTGTGAAGTATATGATGAATGCTTTTCTCGGAATGAACATTTAAAAGGGCACATGCGCATTCATACTGGAGAAAATTCATTTAAGTGTGAAATATGTAAAGGAAGATTTTTTAAAATGAAAGTTTAAAACAGCACATGCGCATTCATACTGGAGAAACGCCATTTAAGTGTGAAGCGAGCGATAAAAGCTTTGCTCACAATGGAAGTTTAAAAAGCACGAGAGGATTCATACTAAAGAAAAACCGTTTAAGTGTGAAGAATGTGATGAATCGTTTTCTCATAATTAAAATTTAAAACTGCACATGTGCATTCCTAATGGAGAAAAGCCATAGAAGTGTGAAGTATATGATTAAAGCTTTTCTCAAAATGGAAATTTAAAATTGACCCTGACGATTCATACTGGAGTAGACCGTTTATGTGTGAAGTATGTGATAAAAGCTTTTCTATGAATGAACATTTAAACATTCATACTGGAGAAAAGCCATTCAAGTGTGAAGTATGTGATGAAAGCTTTTCTCAGAATGGAACATTAGAAAGGAACATGAGAATTTGTACTATAGAAAATGTTTAAGTGTGAAGTATGTGATAAGTACTTTTCTCAGAATGCACATTTAAAAGAGCATATGCGCATTCATACTGGAGAAAAGCCATTTAAGTGTGAAATATGTAAAGAAAGGTTTTCTCTAAATGGAAGTTTAAAACAACATATGCGCATTCATACTGGAGAAAAGCCATTTAAGTGTGAAGTATGTGATGAAAGCTTTTCTCTCAATGGTAGTGTAAAATCGCACATGAGGATTCATACTGGAGAAAAGCCATTTAAGTGTGAAGTATGTAATGAAAGTTTTTCTCAAAATGGAAATTTAAAACGTCACATGCGCATTCATAATGGAGAAATGCCATTTGAGTGTGATGTATGTGATGAAAGCTTTTCTCGAAATGAAAGTTTCAAACAGCACATGCGCATTCATACTGGAGAAAAGCCTTTCAAGTGTGAAGTATGTTATGAAATCTTTTCTCAAAATGCAAGTTTAAAATGTCACATGCGCATTCATACTGGAGAAAAGCCATTCAAGTGTGAAGTATGTGGTAAAAGCTTTTCTCAAAATGGAAGTTTAAAACTGCATATGCGTTTGCATACTGGGGTAAAGTCATTTAAGTGTGAAATATGTAAAGAAATCTTTTCTCAAAATAGAAGTTTAATACAACACATGCGGATTCATACTGGGGGAAAGCCATTTAATTGTGAAGCATGCAATAAAAGATTTGCTCATAATAGAAGTTTAAAAAAGCACATGAGGATTCATACTGAGGGAAAGCCATTTAAGTGTGAAGCATGCGATAAAAGCTATGCTCACAATAGAAGTTTAAAAAAGCACATGATGATTCATACTACAGAAAAACCGTTTACATGTTATGAATCATTTTCTCAGAATTAAAATTTAAAACTGCACATGCGCATTCATACTGGAGAAAAGCAATTTAATTGTGAAGTATATGTTGAAAGCTTTTATCAAAATTGAAGTTTTAAAACTGACCATGACGATTCATACTGGAGAAAAACCGTTTAAGTGTGAAGTATTTGATAAAAGATTTTCTATGAATGAACATTTAAACAGCACAAGCACACTCATACTGGAGAAAAGCCATTCAAGTGTGAAGTATGTTATGAAAGCTTTTCTCAGACTGGAACATTAGAAAGGATCATGAGGATTCATACTATAGAAGAAATGTTTTAAGTGGGAAGTATGTGACAAGTGCTTTTCTCAGAATGAACATTTAAAAGAGCATATGCGCATACATACTGGAGAAAAGCCATTTAAGTGTGAAATATGTAAAGAAAGTTTTTCTTAAAATGGAAGTTTAAAACAACATATGCGCATGCATACTGGAGAAAAGCCATTTAAGTGTGAAGTATGTAATGAAAGTTTTTCTCAAAATGGAAATTTAAAACGTCACATGCGCATTCATAATGGAGAAATGCCATTTAAGAATGATGTATGTGATGAAAGCTTTTCTCGAAATAAAAGTTTAAAACTGCACATTTGCATTCATACTGGAGAAAAGTCTTTTAACTGTGAAATATGTAAATTAAGATTTTCTCAGAATGGAACTTTAACTTAAGTGTGAAGTATGTGATGAAAGCTTTTCTTGGAAGTTTAAAACTGTACATGATGATTCATACTGGAGAAAGATCATTTAATTGTGAAGTATGTGATGAAAACTTTTCTCAGAATGAAAATTTAAAACCGCACTGTAGCTAAGCCCCTTCAGTGAAATATGTAAAGAAAGCTTTTCTCAAAATGAACAGATGCACATTCATACTTAAGAAAAATCATTTAAGTGTGAAGTATGTGATAAAAGCTTTTCTTGCAATGAAAGTTTTAAAAAGTACATGTGCATTCATGCTGGATAAAATCCATTTAGTTATGAAGTATGTGATGAAAGCTTCACTCAGAATGAAAATTTAAAACAGCACGTGAGGATTCATACTGTTGAAAAACTGTTTAAATGTGAAGCATGTGATGAACGCTTGACTCAGAAAGGAAGTATAAAACATCATGTGAGGATTGATATTGGAGAAAGCCATTAGCAGCAGAGAGGCTGAACCCTACAAGTTTTTAGAGACCTTATTTTTAAAAACTAAGGGTTCTCACGAAGGCTGAACAAAGTTTTTGCATTAACAGTAAAAACTTCTCTAATTGACCAGATTTCTGGTCACTACACATGTTATTCAGCCCCTCTGCTGCTATAAATTAAAAATCAAGGACCAAAGATTTTATCTAAACCTACACAATACCTTGATCTTGAATCATGTAAGTTTATCGTTATAAATGCAAATGGAACAGCTTGTGCTTTAGAAAAGAAATTTTTAAATTTAATCATATCCATGTCCCCTGAAAACCAAGTATAATAAATATTTTGCAAAGTAAAATTATCTATGCCATTAAACTCAACCAAAATAGTACAGTTATCTCATCACCTTATGTATGTACGTATATCTCAGAATACCATAAATCACATCAGTATCTTTATGTCTACCTTGAGAAAATATTCTAGCTGGAATGGATTGTTTGTCACATCATCGTACACTATGAGGTTATAAATGAATCCATCTAATTCATCTATGGATGGAGCTTCATCAGTATATATAATAACAACAATGATATCATTTTTGTCTTCGTCCAGTAATTTCACATTTTCTTTAAAATCTTTAAGTACTTCATACCATAGTTGGTCATCTGCAGATGGCGATACTAAATAAATGTTATTCCATTTAAACAATTGCATTATCAGATTAAACAATAATTGTGTCTTCTCACTTCCGATAGAATTTTGATAGAATTCTGATAGAATTTTGTAATGCTGGATGGTTCCTTACTGGCTCTTGTTTTTGTATCTTAGAAAAGTCAATTATATCCATATAATAATAATATGAGTTTATATTGTGTTCGATGTAGAGCAACAACCCCCACATTTGGAATGACAACACTAAGGAAAAATAAGAAAGTCACAATTACAGGTAAATGTGTAAAATTAGGTACAAATATAAATTTATTTTTGCGTTGCAAATAGCGCGTGGTGGTTATGCTGCTTCATTTGGGAATTTCCCAGTTCTCCTTGGGCTAAATAACCCGGTGAGGAATACCTTCTGGGATATAATTATTGTGGTCCTGGTACTCGACTTAATATCCAATTCGATATCCAAGATCAACCAAGACCAGGAGAATATCCAGTAAATAAAATTAATCAAGCATGTCATGTTCATGATGTTGTGTATCAAAGTCCAGATTTGCAACAATGGCATCTCACAGATGTAAAGTTGATTCAAGCATTAAATTCTATACCTAATAAATCTGTCATAGATTCTCTCGCTAGCTTTCTAGTAAATCTGCTATGAAAGGTAAAATAATGCTAGGGGCTAGTTGTTAATCAACTAATTATTTTAATGGAATCTGTTTATTATTCCCGAGAGGATATTGGAGGGGTAAATCAGCGATTAGCAAGCTTGCCGCCTTAGCAAAAGTTTCACATGATGTTTGCTGCATCATAGTTAACACGACAGACAATATTGCAAATATATCTACCTCCATATATCTATCTGTCAACGTTTTTAATGAAGTTCATCAAGCGCATATCATGCTTTTATCGCACGATACCATAAAAATTGGCAGACATCAACACACATACAGATACGCGTTAACTGTCGTTGACTTTGCGAGGAGATATAAAGAACCAGAGCTGTTTTCAACAAAAACAGCATCTGAAGTTGCATCTGCGTTCGAACAAATTTATAAGCGAGGTGGTCTATCATCGTTGATGAACAAGCACAACGCTAAAATTAGATGAGGACACACGGAAATTCACCGTGATCAAGCAATCGTTGAACGATTTAATCGAATTTTTGCTAAGCGGTTATTCGTGTATCAAAGTGCAAAGGAAATATCCACAGATACAAGATCTCGTGAATGGGTTGCGAGGTTACCGAGTGTGATAGCTACGCTGAATAAAGAAATTACTCGTGCAACGTCTATGAAATCGTCTGATACGATCACAAATAAAATATACCGATACTACGTGAATCTTCTCAACCAATAAAAAGCAATGCTACAGTTAGATATTTATGTGAACCTGGCGAACTAGAAGGAGGCAGAACAAGAGCAATTGATCCTATTTGGCGTGTGACCACACACAAAATATCCAGCGTGGTAAGGTCCACAGGTAGATCTGCAATCTACAGACTAGATACTACAGCTTCTCAGCGTGAACTTATTCGCGAACGATTACAAATAATTCCTGCGGATACGCAATCACCACCTAGCACACTTTTATAAAATTGCAGTCACCTGACATCGATTAAACTCCAAAAAGGTCAGCATCACATTTTCGTGTGTGTACTATTAATTCTATCAACGGTAAATTATATTGGGTTTTTGTTTGGATACTGCCACATTATTGCGTTGCAATTTGCGCAATGATTATTTTGCCATTGTTTTCACATCATAATAATTTCCACATCTATATCAAGCTCGCGATTATTTTTTTGTCACAATGCTTATAGCTGACATTTCTTTTATCTCGACTTTGTTAGTGATTTCTTAAGTTATTACGCAATCCGTGATAACCCGTTTTAGTTGAGATATTCTTCTAACTCTAGATACTGCGAGATGAACTAAATTTGACCATTAAACACGATCATCGACGATCCAAACACTAGTATCTGCGATAGATAATCCATGCGATGAGTGAATCATTATTGCGTATCCTAACGTACATGGCGATTTATCCATGTTTAACACGCTCTTAACAACATCAACTGCTACTAAAACAATGTCATTGAACACAATATTTTGTATTAGGACAGTGTCTACATTAGGAAAATCAACATCAAAATTTTGTTGTCAAGTATCTGCTGGGCGATATCACAACGGTACAGGTAACGTTGGGAATTTTTCCATATATAACGCAAATAATCTTTTGCAATTCATCACGAACTATTTTTCTACTCGCAGCTATCAAATCAGGTTTCCATAAGGTCCAAATATCATTCATGGGTGTTTCTGGAATTCCCTCACGCATTACTTCACACTGTATTTTATCACCATCGAAGGAAACTATGATATGTACACTATTATACACCTCGTTGCCTTATTTCCCTGGTGAGTTTGTGCGTTGGTGTTAACACAATCATATCTAAACTCATGAATAAGTTAATCGCGTGTGTTGTTTTACCTGAACCTCCACACCCATTAAGATAAACGGTTTTATGTCTAGATACAGGATTATACACGGATGGTGCAGATGATTTTGATACTTGATTATTTTTGTAGTCAAAATTTAAACATCAGATTCACAATAACTATGTATATCTTCATGTTTTATTCTCCACGTTCCTCATTTACCATTACCGAGTTTTAAGAAATCTTTATCTTTTTGTGTATATAAAATGAATCTGTCGCAACTCTAACAGCGTAACGAGAAATCTCTATCATCGATAATAGATTTACCGAAACATAAGCTGACATCGAAGAACTTAAATGATTAATGATGTGTATAGCTCACAATGGTATAGTTTTGTTTCATATGATAAATAAGCATTACATCGACTTATAAATGTTTTTCCCATCGTATCAGCGATTATAAAATCTAGTTCAGCATCGCCTATAAACAATCTTGTACACGTTCGTTTATGATCATGTGATCCTCCTCGTGTAAACTTACCGATTATCTTTCTGCCGAGATCTTTTGCAAGTTTTCCATCGTGTTTAGCATCAACTACACCAGGTTCTGGCAACCAAACTTTTTTCTGCACGCGATATAATTGCTTCAATTACTTTTAACGATATTAAGACTCCAGCATCAAGCATATATCTTAGAAAAACTTTCGTACCCCAACGTCGCTCATTTACTGGTCATGATAGCTCATAATACGGCTTATCTATTCCAGTCAGTATTCCTGGTTTGGAATTTTCACCAAGGATAATATTATTCCCTGACTTCTGAACGGATTCGCGCTTGTCTCAGATGATCCAAATATCACCCTCGGTTTTTACTATAAATTATACTAAAATAATATATTTCCGAACATCAAGGTAGTCCATGATCTATCTTCCTCGTTAGTCTTTCATCACATATGTGGTGTTTTCAATCCTGAATGTGGACCACACATGAGCCGCACCATCGTCGCGAAACACTCCTTTTTAGCTTCACGGATGCGTTTAGTTATATCCGCATTTGTTAAACTAGATCTTGCATTAAAAAACTTAATTTTTGTTGTCTGTCAAGATACAATCTAGCAGCGGCAGGCTCGTTTGTGGATAATTCCTGCATATTATAATTAAGGCAAATATACATTTAAATTGGATTATTAATCAATATATATGTATATATATATATATATATATATATATATATATATATATATATATATATATATATATATATATATATGCAATATATGCAGTATCACATGGAATGTGCTTGAAACTGGAGTCTAGGACCTAAACCGTGTACGGTGTGGTGTTGGAGTGCCAGGAAAGACTTACCTGTGTGCGCAATGTGGTGGGAAAAATACAAGGAGTTAAAACCATATTACAATAAAAAATATAACCCTGTATCTCTTATAAAAGGCGATGAAGATTATCTAGCTAGATTTTCAACACAATGATTATATAGTATATAAATGGAACAAAATGAGTTTGTGTCACACCCAATCCTTATCAGTTATGAAGCGTCTCGTAATGGCATCATTAGAAACTGCAGATTGAAAAAAAAACAGCCGGTAGTGTTACCAATACTCGTTATCTTGTGTTTAATACCAACGGAAATACATATTATTTATCACACAGATTTGTGATCGAGTGTTTTTTTTTTTTTGGTTTGATCAACGATTAATAACATTAATCTACCTATCATTTCAGTAGTTGAAGTAAATACTTTTACACCAGCTCCTGTTTTTTCTTTTCTATATTTTTCTACACGAGATTTATCGAGTTTATCAAATTTTCTTTTAAAACTCCACCCTTTACCAAAAGGTTTTGCTCTACTATTTTCTGCTGTTTTTTAAACGTGAGAGTAATGACAGTTTCTCATTCTTTCATAAAGTGGAATCATATTATCAATCTCTGTAACCGTGTTTATTTCATCTTTAGCAGTAACTCCGTCATTAAATATTACATCTAATCTATCGAGTAATTCTTGATATTCTACATCAGTCCACTTGTTTATATTATTAATATCTATTATATTTTCTTTGTTTAAAAAATCATCATATTCACTACCTTTTTTCTCGTCATTTGCTCTTTTTGTAAAATGAAGTCTTTGATCTCCAACTGCCATAAACTTTACAGTAAGATCACCGACTCTTTGTTGCTCCTCTTTGATATCTTTTATTTCTCCTGATAAACTTGTTATAATATTTGTTATTCCTTGCGTTGTTAACTCTGCTAATCTTCGCTGAAGTTACAGCGGATTGTTTATCAATCGATCTGTTTCAGCTTGTCTAACCGCAGGATCAGCTATATTTGCTGTAAGTGCCTCAATCAGTTTTCTTTTTTCTTCATCAGATCTAGTAACAAGTATTGCAGCAGCTGCTTCTTGTTGTTCTCTAACAATACCAACCAAACCTTTTTCCTACAGTTGTTTAAGTTCTTCTTCTGACAGTGGTTTAGTTTCAGGTTGTTTACCTAATAATGCTTCAGTAACCGGCTTGAAAATTGTAGCTGTTGCTTCTGCAGCAGTTATTTGCCCACGTCGTGCTTCTTGTACTTTTTGCTTAAGTGATGCCTGAGATTGAGCAAGTTTTTTTAGGTCTTCTATGTGTTGTTTGTATCTTGCTCGTTTGTCCGTTATTATTATTATGAATTTTATAAAATTAAAATCCCTTACTGTAAGTAAGTGTTAATACAACAGCGAAACATTTTAGTTGGATCATGTGTATGTTTATCAAACAAGAAAAAGTTGTATTTATTCTTTGTAGCATGACGATAAAGTTCAATAAACTTATCTTTTCGCACGTCACCGAGTTGCTCGCTTGCAATATTTCTAACGTCAACATTGTCCAGTCCTGGAAATAATATAAAACAACCCGTATTTCGCCTAATAAACCTGTCATCATTATAAAATCCTTGAGCGAGATAAAACAGAATTACACTGTTTGTTACGTGACAGTGAGAAATATGATCTTATTTTGTTCATCTCCATGTTATTTAGCGGAATATCATCAAAAACTACTATCTTATGTTCATCTGCATCAAGTTGATTGACTGGAATAAGATCTTCTGGCTGCCTAATTATAAAAAAATCTTCGCCAGCTTTAAGATCATCACGAAGCTTGTCATTATACTCACTTAATAACTCATACTTATCTTGCTGTAGATTGATTGTGTAAATATAAACTCTATCGTAGTTAAAATTATCACCATGAAGTAAGTTCATAAGTAAATTTGTTTTCCCCGATCCAGTTCGCCCAACAATAAGATAATGACAATCAGGAAGTTCATTGTTATGTTTGTGCTTCACTAGTCTCTCTGTATCAAAGTTTAGTATCAATGATTTTGCCATTTTGTATAATATTAAACTAGTGTTGATAATTTTATCTAGGATAGTAAATAATGAACTACTATACAAAATTTGGAACACTATTAGAAGATTTATCCACAAAAGGTTATCAAGGTGACTTATCCAAATATGCATCTCTTGATCAGCTTAAAAATGAAATCAATAATTTACTAAATATTGCCAGCGTAGATCCAGATGAAGTTGTCATTTTCCAAGATAAAGAAGGACGATTAAAGACGAGTAATGTAAAACTGTCAGATGTAGTTGTACGAAATCCAAGTGGGAATATTGTTATGAAACAAAACAAGATTACAGATCTTGGAAACCCAACTTAGGACGGGGATGCTGTCACTAAAAAATACGTCAATGATCAGGACGTTTCAATCAATAATGAAATCACAGCACTCAAAAATGAGTATCTTAGTCATGTAAATACATTTTTAAGTTTTCGCAGAAACATAAACAGAATTAGAGATGAATTTTTTGGAAATCCATCAATTGTTGACATTACACTAGCTAATATTAACACAAAACTCAATGATATTAACACAAAACTCAATAATATTATTAGTAAAATTCCTAATATTGCTGAGGAAACGAGTATCATTCCTCACAAACAGATTAAAAATATTGTGTATACTTTTGCATATGGTTATAGTGGATGGACACCACAAAACAAATCTATCAAACACATTGCAGAAGTTACTGGTTTGTATAGATTGTCAGTGTTTAGCATTGTAAAGTTTAAAATAATTACTAAATCATGGCGTCATTCATATGATGATGACTTATCTGGAATGTTATCTGTAATATTAAACAAAAATTCTGAGGAAGAATTTGTACTTGAACCAACTGATAAAAAATTTTATAGGTCCTTATCGGTGGTGTTTGGAATTTGTAGCTGATTTATCTTAACTATGTAAACAAATATTATAATGAAAAAAGTATAGTTGATTTTAATCATATTTCAAAAGATATTTCAGAACAGGATGTGGACGCACTAATACAATACTACAAATGTTATCACAAAAAACATTGGTGCGTTAAAAAATGTTATATATACTACAACAAGATCCTTCGAGTAATATCATATCTACCATTGTTAATGACCAGTTCCGGTATAATTTCAAGTGGGATATCATTAAATCCTTTTTCGTTAATTATATCTGGTATTGGTGTTTCACTTTCAGCGGCGTGTAAAAAAGTAGAACCAAGACTTTTGATAAAAAAGCATGGATGATTAACATCCATTAAAACTTACAAGAAACTACTTGATCAGATCCGGTCTTACCTACGAGGAGTCAAATATAATATGGATGATTTATTACGTGAATTTCGTATTATTGATAATATGTTAACACATATTCTACCAATTAGGGTTAGCAAGTATGAAAAAAAATATCAAAGAAAATATGATTAACGTATAATTTTATCTAAACTTAAGATATAATATAACTAAAATAATATCATTTTCATTCTAATGCTAGTTTAATTTCCGCCTTGTTAACTGAAACGTTCTAATAGGTGTGGGAGGGGTGGGTGGGCCAAAACCTTCATTTCCCTGTTTTGGAAACCCACATTTAATTTATACTTGTTTGGAGGGTAAAAAAAATGAAGTGAGTCAAAATCCTCATTTCCTTATACTACTCTCACAATAACGTGATGATATGACATTTATAATATGATGAGCGATTTAATTACATATTTTCTAATGGAGCCTCAACACTCTCATTCTTCCACCAGCACCTTCGAGTAGCATTAATTTATCGCTGAGTATAAATGCAATTTCTCTATAATTAGGAATAGCTCCAGCATCTCTATTAATACGAGCTCAAAAATGTATATTACCTACTGATTGTCTGGTTAAATCTATATGTTCTAGTGAAAAGTAATAAATCGGATAAAGCGCTGTAAAATCTAGCTGAGATATTTGCAAACCACTATCAATGTTTTGAACACGCCACATGAATGTCATTAATCGATGATATGCACGTGCTATATGATTTTGATCGAAATTTAACAAAATATCCTCGGATGGTTCTTAGAGGTGATAAACAAACATGCAAAACTGAAATTCCCTCAAACTCCATATATATATATATATATATATATATATATATATATATATATATATATATATATATATATATATATATATATATATATATATAAGTTTCAATGTCTGACAATTTTACCTTTCTTTTTAACTCGTTTCGAAGAAATTTATGAAAAACCGATCATCTCTCCCGATCTGTCTTGAATAAACTAACGCACTTCCCTCCCGCTGAAAAATTAGCGGATGTGATGTAATTTGAGACACTGTACATGCTGGCATTGTTGATAATAGCACAGGAGTCTGCAGTTTTATCAATAAAGCACGACGAAGTTTTTGACTACATGTAATCACCCAACGGTATTATAAAATAATTATTTTATATTACATATAAGGTAAGTTCATGTAGTCAGAAATTTCGTCGAGCTTTATTGATAAAACTGCAGACTCCTATGATAATACAGTCAATCATTCTATAAGTTGGCTGTACTTGAATGTTTAAATTATGTCGACTGTCAGTGGTGTGGATGACAATCCAGAAGTAGAATATCTCATGAACATCCAACCTTATATGTATGAACCCGAGACAAATTAGTGTGACAAAGATGTACAGGAATCATCAGGTTCTGACAATGACGATGATTATAAACTACCTTTAATTTTAAATACCAAACTAAATAGAAGTACAAAATCTAATCAATAAACTGGGTAGGGAGAGGGTTAGAATTTTCTACCGATTACGATTTCTTTCACAATTCACTTTTTTCATTACTTATTCTTCATTCTTTTCATTTTCTTTTCAGTCCAAACAATTTATTATCACAGATCAGAGCTTTTCTTGCCAGTTTTTTTTTTTCGGGGGCGGGGTTGGCTGGAAATTGGTTTTCACTTTCTATAGCCTGGATTAATCCAACAGCTATTGATATGGACTTGTCTATGTCATATTTGGATGAATGCTCGTGAAAGAAATGGACATTGAAAGTGTCAAACAGGCAACAGTTTTTTCAAATAATTTTAGCCTTTTTTCCACACAGGTGCTTGTGTAGTAAATGTGTTCCAATGTCCAACCAAGAATGGAATATTTGTTGCCAATCTCAGTGGCTCTCGGAAAAGAGAGAGAGAGAGAGAGAGAGAGAGAGAGAGAGAGAGAGAGAGAGAGAGAGAGAGAGAGAGAGAGAGAGAGAGAGAGAGAGAGAGAGAGAGAGAGAGAGAACACATGTTACACCCCCACCTCTTCCAAGGCTCCATAAACTAATCTGTTAAAAAATAAATACCACGTAGCCATGTATAAAGTGATTGAATTGTGAAATTATGTGTAATATCTATACTATTCAGTAAATTATTTTGTCTTTTTAGAGTCTACCGACACATATCATATAGACAATTTTTCTGTAGGGTGTAGAACATACAAGGTAAAACAAATATAAAAATATTACCATCATGTGTAGTGAGCAAGATTCGCAAGACCTTCTCATCTGAAACCTTCACATGATTCATGTATTCTCGCTTCTGACTGATGAATCTGAAAACTTATGACAGTTCTAGAAATATGTGTGAATGTATGTGTATAATGGCAAAATAAAATATCAGAAGCTACTGAGGTTTTAAACTTTATTGGCTGAAATTACACGTTCAGGTATTGAAACGTTGACGGTGCTCCTGAATTATTGAGTCTTTAATGCTCCCACATGAGTCTGCAGTTGTATCAATAAAGCACGACGAAGTTTCATGTAGTCAGAAATTTATTTATTGATAAAACTGCAGACTCCTGTGATGCTCCCTGGCCTATGTCGACTACGACTCGCCGGCGTGCTTCCCGTCTTCTGTCTTGTTATCAGAGTAGAAAAATATTTTTAAAAAAGAGTCGGCACTGCATCAGGCTTCAAACGCTAACGTTTTGGCTCAGACCCAATAGCTTAAAGAGTCTCTGATCTTTTGAAAAACTTTCATACTCGAAATGTCTCGGTCATAAATCCCTTCTCTCTTTAATTTGATCGCCCATACAAATCACCCTTTAGGATCCTATAGAAATGTGAAGAAAAAAATATTTGTCGGGAACTGCCTTTATTCACACAATTCAGAGCTGTGCATTTAAACATCGTTTCTACTTGAAACTGAGTATTTATATGCCTATTGTACGGGAATCGTATCAATTGACATCACATCCTGCTTGTATGAAAGGGAGATAATAACTTGAGGGGTAGGTTCTTTCCATTAGATCTCGGAATTCAACGCCGTTTTATTATTAAATGTTTGTGCAAGTACAATAAATGCAAAGAAAAAAAATAGTCGGGATAGATTATATACATAAACTACTACATATCCTTCTATTTACAATAACATTTTGCAGGTTAGGGTTTTGTCCCCTTTAAAGTCCATTTATTCTTAATGAAACCTCAGAAACACCGAGTTTATCAAATACCATAATACTTTCAACTTGATCGTTTGCTCGTTTAGTATTTTGTAATGCAATAAATATGTGTCTTGGTGCAGAAACTTATTGATGAGAAGCTATTTGCCACGTAAATAAACCACAAACATCGTTCTGTATAGCATCTGTGGTTATAGTCAACCATGATAACGTTGATTTACCACCTCGATCCATAAAAGAAAGTAACCGTTCTTCAGATATTACTGGCATCCACATGGTAAGTTTTGTTGGTAATACCATACCAGCATCAACTTCATCAGGTCGCCAGATTGCAACACTATCAGTGCCTTTTTGCACAAGTACAAATGTATGTTTAGCTCAACAAATCACTTTCCTAACATTTCTAGAAAAATCCAAAGATGTATGATAACAGAATTGCACACGAAAATGCTCTCCTATCACCTTTTAACATTGATTTACGCACTGCAAATCCTATGTTAAAATTTTCATTCATCGATAATACTGCAGGGGTATCAGCAGAAACCTCCTGCAGGTCTCACATCACCAATAGTTACTTTTCTACTATCTGAAAAATCAGTTGTATCATTTGCAAACATCATTGATGGTCCTGCTGACCTTGAATAATCATCGCTGTATCTGGCATAACCAAGTATCATAAAGCGACATCAACGTCTTTCTGAATAGATTGAATATTTCTCCGCCAATCATTTACGTAGCGCTATCAAACAACACCATAATACCATTATTAACAAAACCAATTATAACACTAGCGGCATATACAGTGTTATCCTTTTTCAAAATTTCGCCTTCGATTTCAAAAAATGCTT
This sequence comes from Potamilus streckersoni, assembly GCA_016746295.1. Lineage (NCBI taxonomy): Eukaryota > Metazoa > Mollusca > Bivalvia > Unionida > Unionidae > Potamilus > Potamilus streckersoni. Next base: position 551,834 of record JAEAOA010000639.1, read on the forward strand.
CAGCTGGTAAGAAATATCTACTTGTATCCTGAACCTGTAGTTCGATTCGACCCCGCTGATCTGGCATTCGTGCGTCATAAGAATAATACTGATAATCGTGTACAGACTCATCTTTGAGAACGGGTGCATCCATGTCAAACGTGGGGTCAGATATGAGCTTAAATATCTTGGTAATTATCACCTTCGTCTAACATGAAGACCACTTCGGTAAGTGAGACCACATCCTGCTATCAGACTAGCGGTTACATGTTTTTCCTTTTCCAACATTGGTACATCAGCCAATTCCGCTAGTTTTTGATTAGCGGCTTAATGTATTATTTTACTTACACTTGCGGTCATCACTTCAGTGCTGGCCAATTTCAAAGGTTGAGGTTGGACAGGTTCTGGTCTGCGTATTTTTTGTGATAGTCTATTTGGATGGCAGAGAATGCTTTGCTAGCAATATTACCAACAACGCCTATAACTTTTCCACGAACAGCATCAATAGCTTTCATTTCTAGCTACTCTGCAATCGGTATAGCTTTGGGGGCTATTATTCTAAAAGACCCTGAACAACATCACCTAGTCCATCTCCGTAAGTTGTTTTGATACCTGTCATCGAGAGTTAATTACCCTGACCATGGTATGTCCCCGTTGAGTGTCATACACGATCATTTTTATTATTAAGTGACTTTATCACTAATTGTATCTAATCACTGAGGTAGTCGTCAGCGATTTCATTAATGAGGGACCGATATACAGTAATATCCATGATACCTCCTGTAAAGAATCGTTTGCAAATATCAGCTGCTTAAGTAATGATTTCTGATGAATTATTACCAGCTCGTTTTCTTCCAATGATGATTTATAGTCGATCAACATTGGCACGGACATTATTTGGGCAAGTAATAAAACCATTTCCTAGACCACTTTCAGTTGAGCCTGGAGCGTCTTGAAATTCTTCTTCTTCCTCTTCACTTGGTTTCGGTGGTGCTTTTTAAATTGGTTTCGATGGTGTTTTAGGTAAATCTGGATAATCACGAAGTGATTGCTCAAATGGTGTTGGTGCTTTTTGTTTTGGAGGTTTTTGTTTTTTAGTTTGTTATTTCTCCTCTTTTCTTGATTGGATTAAACTATTAATTTTCTCACTATAATCCTGATATAATGGATCATCAGCTCTAGCTTGTTCAACATTCATGCGTATGCGATATAATACTTTTTGCCATTGATCACAGGTTTTAATATCTTTAGCGTGTTCAGGTTTCATTAATTTACCTCTTTGACTAAAACTATCCACAGCAAATTCAGCTAATTGTTGTAGGGGAAGTTTATTAATTGCCTTAGCAGTTTCTTCATTAAATTTATTTATCAATTCACTTACTGATTTTGGTTAAGGGGCTAGTGCTTCAGCACCTTCTTCTGCCTGGTCTGCATCTTCAGGAGCTATCGGGACTGGCTGTTTAATTTATAGCAGCAGAGAAGATGAATGGCGAATGCGGAGTGACCAGATTGTGAAAAAATTGGAATAAATCTGGTCAATTAGAGACGTCTTTACCTTTAAGGCAAACACTTTTTTAGCCATCGTAGGAACCCTTAGTTTTCAAAAATAAGATCTCAAAAAAAATTGTACGGTTCAGCTTCTCTGCTGCTCCATTTGAGTGTGAAAATATATGACGAAAGTATTGCAGTTGTTTAGGGTTGGAGGCTGATTCATTGAGGAATCAGATAAACAAATATAGTGGCTACATATTTCTGTAATCGTTTCTTTTCATTGTAACCAAAATTAGAATTCCCATGTTCTCTTTATATATATATATATATATATATATATATATATATATATATATATATATATATATATATATATATATATATATATATATATATATACGAAAGCCTATTTTATTTCACAGGAGATATACTGATATATATATATATATATATATATATATATATATATATATATATATATATATATATATATATATATATATATATATATATATATATATATATATATATATATAACTGGCTTGATTGATTCTAGTACAGAAAATCTGTGTTTCCTACATTAAGCTAAACATTTGATATCTCACTAATGAGTGTTTTCAGAAGTTGATTTGAAAACATATAAATGATTATAACATATCTGATCAGTCTTGTGCTTGCTTTCAACCGTTCCCTCAAAATATAAATCTCAAATGTAGTTTATTGGTAAGGGGTGGCAAGGATGGTCAAGCATTAAATATCTATTTCTTTTAAATCTATATATAAGTTACTCTCGATAATTAGAGACATTTAATTTACTATCTTGTCTCTGATAACAACATCTTTAAAATCTGAAACTATTTATAACTCTTGTAAATAATCATTTAATTAATTTGCATCAAATTAATTTTGTGGTGGATTAATATCACGTGGCATTTTTGGCGAAGCCTTAGTACTAGAGGGAAGTTCCTAAGTAATTGCTTAGTCATTCCTTTGCCATAAAACCCAAGTGATATTAATTCACCACAAAAAGCAATTAATAAAAATGTCTCTTATTAATCAAATCTACCCAAACAATATTGTTTGTTGTTAGCTTTATGTAACAAAATAAACATTAAAAACAATGCTGTTTATCGAAAGGATTTATTTGATAAACAAACTTGAAGACAAGGCGCCACTGTAAAAAAATCTTTGGCAATATTGTTGTTTTCTGTAGGGTCAAACTCCCAGCACTTTTGAATATAAATTGTGATATTTTATTGTTTGTATTTAACTTTATTCACATGTTTATTGCTGGTTTGTGTTTGATCCTGCTAGTTTTATGCGCAAATGAAAATAAAATGATAAAGTTTAACTTCTAATATGCTGTAAGTTTGACATACATACATACATACATACATACATACATACATACATACATACATACATACATACATACATACATACATACATACATACATACATACATACATACATACATACATACATTTGGATTGGCTTGGATTCACTCCCACAGTCTGTTGTTGATGCAGAGGATCCCTTGAGCATTGACTACAAGAAAAACTGCAGTTTCACTCAGTCTGACAAAATCCTGGCCTGTGGTCAATTATACAGTGATCGAATCTTCACTTCACATGGTAATGCACTTATTCCTGGAAGAGTTACTTCCCTCGAACTGTGTTTCCATTCTCTTATTGGCACCTTTCCTCGCTGCATTACATGCTGCTCTTTGTATTGATCTGATAGCCCTTTGAGAGTCTATCATATTTCAATGTAATTCTTGGCTTCATCTCGATTTCCCTACAAACTTTTGTACATCCCTGAAACCTTACATCTACCGCATTGTGTCATTGTGTGTACAATATCTGATGACCTTTATGCCATCTGTAACCCATGAGAGAATAACCAATGACAATACATTTAATATCCTATCTAGCCTGTGTGTGAGTAATCACTGCCACTAGATTTAGTACCCTATCTAGCCTGTTTGTAAATGACCACTCCCACTAGATTTAAAACCTTGTCTACCTTGTGTTAATTGACCAAAGCCACTAGATTTCATACCATATCTAACCTGTGTGTAATTGATCACTGTCACTAGATTTAATACCCTATCTAGCCCGTGTGTAAATGACCACAGCCATAATATTTAAGACCCTCTCTAGCCTGTGTGTAAGTGACTACTGCCACTAAATTTAATATCCTATCTAACCTTTGAGTTAGTGACCGTTGCAACTAGATTTAATGCTCTATCTAGACTGTTTGTAACCATAGCCAATTAATTTAATGCCCTATCTAGCCCGTGTGTAAGAGACCACTGACACTAAAATTAATACTGTATCTAGCCTGTGTGAGAGTAACTACTGACAAGAGATTTAATGTCCTAATCTTTGTCCGAGTACCTGATGTCATGAGATTTAGTGCCAAAGATGTCCATAAGTAACCACTATATAACATGGTACTAATTATCAAATATGAGTAACTAAATGTTGTGCTAAGCACCTACCTTCCAAGTTTGGTCTCTAAATCTTAGCATTTTGTTGACTTGAAATATTTTGTTATGATAAAATTAGTGTAATTATTTTTACAATGCATTTTTTGTCATGATTACATTTGAATGACTTTTCTGATTTAGATTGTTCCCAAGTTTAAGTTTAGTGTTACTGCATGACAAACTCCACTAAATGTAAATGTTATTACAAGCTGAATTTTTCACTTCAGGGAATATTAGGCGGCAAAGTATCATTAACCTGCTGAATAGAAATAATACATCTTTTCAGATGGCTCTACATTTCTTATTTGTATCTGACATTTTCTAAAGTATTTATTGCATCTAGTTAATATTAACAAGAATGTTAGAAATGTGCCATCATTAGTGTATGCACTTGGTATTATTGGCAAGATCATTTAAAATGTATACGTATTAAAAATAAAACATTTTGAGGTCTGCTTCAACAACTTTAAATAAAATAGCTACAAGATTACAAAAGCCCCCGCCCCACTTCGAGGATCATAAAAATCAGAATGGTGTTCCAGATTTCATGGTCTGTTTGCCTCTGACTTGTGGGGTGAAGTTACTTATTACATTATAAAAATAACATTAACAGTATCAAACTGCATAAGGAATTTTATTTCCTTGTTGTTAAATGAAAGTATTAGAATGTCAAATATCCCATTTTTATTGGTCACACAAATACGTTTTGTCCAATGAAAGCGGCGGAATGTGAAATATGTGGGAATGCTTATTATTTAATACAAATCTTGTAGTATGAATAATAACATAATTATTTTTCTGTGTCATGTGAATGCTTGTTGATACTTTCTGTACATAGTCTGTATAAATTACTAATATGCAAAAATGGTGTAGATCAACCTACAATAAAATCTTACTATATTTACATGTATTGTACTAAGGTTGTTCAATGTTTTATCAAAACGAGATAGAGGTCTATTGGTTACGGTAAAGGTGAAATGCAGTCGAATGCTTATACATCAATAAACGTTTAAAGCTTGTGGTCAGCAAGGAATATATAATTTCTTTTGAGGATCAAATACTGATAATATTTATAAAAGAGATGATTAATAATAAAAAACACTTTGTCATTTATTAATAATTTATCAGTTTCGAAAGGAATATAAATCAAAGTACATAAATTAAATGCTGACTGATTACAGTGTACACTAAAGTTAATTGCATTCAAACTTCTGTACATAATACTGTTCTCTTCAGGTTAAATATATGTACATGGTACATTATTTTTCATTGTAATTACATATGCATGATACAGTTTATTTCAGCCTAATCTCAAGTACATGGTATAGTTTATTTCAGGTTAATAATATATTACTGTTCATTTTAGGTTAATTACTGGTAGATGTATATCGTACCTTTTTTAGGTTAAATACACGTACATGTACATGGTGCGGTTTTTTCAGGGTAATTACATGTACATTCACGCAAATTGTTTTATGTCTATCAACTATTCAAAGATATTTTTATGAGTAATTTCAGCACATTATGAAAAAACCTCTTTTGCTATACTGTAAGCGTCAAAGAGCAAATAATAGTACCGTGCAACCACAAAGGTACATTGGCAATACTGTAAATGTCAAAGGGCATATGATAGTACACTGCGACCACAAAGTTACATTGGCAATACTGTACGTGTTAAAGCGCATATAATAGGACACTGCAACCACAAATTTACATTGGCAATACTGCAAGTGTCAACGAGTATATGATAGTACAGTGCATCCTCAAAATTACATTGGCAATACGGCAAGTGTCAGAGAGCATATGGCAATACAGTGCAACCACAAAGTTACATTCGCGACACTGTTTCAACGACCATGTACTAGTACAGTGAAACTACAAAGTTATGTTGGCAATACTGTGTCAAAGAGCATATAATAGTGTAGTGCAACCAGTGTCAATACTCTAATTGTCAATGAGCATTTTAACAATACAGTGCAACCACAAAGTTACATTGGCAATATTGTAAATGTCAAAGAGCATATGACAGTACAATGCAACTAAAATGTTGTTGTTGTTGTTATTGTTGTTGTTGTTAGGCTTAACGCCATTTTTCAGCACACGACAGACTATTCATTGCGGCCAGTATTATTGGTGGAGGAAGAAACCTTGATATCCTAGGAAAGAACCACGGACCCACGAGAAGCGACTGGCAAGCTTTCTTACATATCCACATTCGCCGAATCTTAGACTCGAACCCACGCAGACAGAGATGAGGTGGCAGTGATCCGTAACGGACAGCGCTTTGGACCACTAGGCCACTCGGGGTCCCTGCAACTAAAATGTTACATTGGCAATACTGTGTGCGTCAAAGAGCATATGATAATACACTGCAACCACAAAGTTACATTAACAGTACTGTAAGTGTTAAAGTGGATATAATAGTAAACTGAAACCACAAATTTACATTGGATATAATGCAAGTGTCAAAGAGCATATGATAGTACAGTGCAGCCACAAAATTACATTGACAAAACTCTAAGTGTCACTGAGCATTTAACAATAGAGTGCCACCACAAAGTTACAATGGCAACACTGTAAGTGTCAAAAAGCATATGATACAACAGTGCAGCCACAAAATTACATTGACAATACTGTAAGTGTCAAAAAGCATATGAGCAAACAAGAGCGTTCTCAAGCTGAATTTGAGTTTGTACCGGATAGTCAGTCAATGGAGTTTAAATGTCCTGTAGGTTCAACAATGACCATTCGTAGCGGAGATTCTAAAATGGCCTTTCCTATTGGAGATTTTAAAATGACCAATAATATTGGAGGATTTATAACATCTTCTCCTAGTGATGTGTCAGAAACTCAGACTTTGAGAAATTCCTACTGGCAATTAATAACGATTATTTATATTTTGTGATTGACCTTTGTCCACAATTCAGATTTGTGGCTGTACAGTTTTGAATATCTACTTTTGGTCTTGTTAGTTACCAATAATTGTGTTCAAATTCTAGCCTTCTTTATAGATTGAGAAGGTTCGTGAACCATACTTGTTTACAATTTGATAGTTGTTAACATTTGAAATGACTCACACCTGAGAATATCTAGAAAAGATAATGCATCACAGGTCCAGAGACATTTACATATAGAGGGCAAATGTTAAATAAGAATTGTCTAAGATTCTACGTCAAAGAATATAAAACTCTTAAATAGATTGATTAACAGACCTAAACTTGAATCTACCTGGCATTACTCTTGGCGTTTGTACACCAAATCAAAAGCCGACGAATGAGATGTATTCAGCTTGTACAAGAACAATATCACGAGGCAATAATAAATAATATTTGAATCAATTGTTATACGCCGTTATTTTGATGAGACTTTGGATGTGTTGAATTTCTAGAATGTTACATCTCAATTAGGAAAGATATGGTTATGTATACCGATCAACTTCAAACTTTGCTTTTGCATCTGCATAAAGTACATTTTACTTAGTAGTTTTGGATTTGAAAAAGCAAAACAACAGTCATGAAAATCGCACAAATATCTTGATATAGTTATGCCTAATGATTAGTGTGCATGTACTCTATTCCAAAGACATGTATGTTCATTTTACTCTATTGAAAGGACATGCAGGTGCATTCTACACTATTGCAAAGACTTACATGTATATTCTACTCTATTGCAAAGACTTGTATATGAATTATAATCAATTCTAATAATTTACGTGCCCATTCTACTCTATTCCAAAGACATATCTGTGCACTCTACTCTATTCCAAAGACATGTTTGTGTATTCTACTCTATTTAGTTAAGATATATATATATATATATATATATATATATATATATATATATATATATATATATATATATATATATATATATATATATATATATATATATATATATATATATATATATATATATATTAATAAGTAGCATACAAGCAAATAATAAATACAGGTTGCTAATGAAGGGATTTTCATCTGCTTGTTATACTTCCTGAGTAAATTCTGTGGCTACCAAATGTGAAGTTTTCGAAGGGGGAGTCTAGGACCAAAACTGTCTGTACGATGTGGTTCGGCTGTGTGAGGAGATACGAATTTGAGTGTGCAACGTGGGAGTAAAAAATGCAGAGAATTGAAACGATATAATGACTAACAACAACGCCGATGAATCTCCTATAAGAATATCTTGTCAGGTTTTCCAAATAATCATTTAGACAAATATTATTATTAGATAAACGGAGCAATATGAATTAGTGAAGCGTACTATCGTCATGAATTGTGATTATAGCGTAATTATGAACTGCAGATTAAAACAAATCTAGTAGGCTCTGTCATTATTACTGGTTGCTTCGTGTTTTGTACTGGAAATAAAACGTAGTTATCTCATAGATTCGTCTACAAATGTACTTTTCGAGTTATCGAAGACGGATTTGTGATCAATCATATTGATAAAATTCGTTAAATAATAATTTATGTGACATGCAGTTTGGTGCACAAAGTCAGAATTCGTCATGTAGGAATACAGAGAAACGAAAAGCATTTGGGAAGAGGGCTATTAAGTCTGTAAATGTTGAGACTGGCGAAGAAGATATATTTCATTCTTTGAATGTAACTCGAAAATATGGTGATATTCACCCATCTTCAGCACATTTTGTAGCATATAATTTAAGAAGATTAGCAATTTCGAAGAACTTCACGCAAAGAATTACATTTCAGCACGCTGCCACTTCTTTATAGACAAGAAAATATTTTTGAATTTATTTATTTATACTTATTTAACTATACAGGTATATTTATCCCTGCAGTAAATACAGTGCAATAGAACGATCATTTGGACGAAATAAAATTAATAATTCTGTATTATCGTAATGAACGTAAAGATTACGTTCCTCTAGGATAATGAATATATTCGCATGACCACACGTAAAGAACATCGGCGGCTTTAAAACAGGAAAAGTAAGCGACCGAGATTGTCTCGATATGAATGAAGCTCGACGAAGACTGCAAAATAAATTCTAATCAATAAATTATTATGATATAATTTTAATATCGCAGTATAATGGATATTTTAACGACCGGAAGTCTCTACGGTCTTGGGGAAAAGGTCTATTTTCATATAAAACATAATATGTACCGTTTCGTCATCGATCAAAAATAGTAGATAATACTCGAACAGAATTTGCTTGTCAAGTTGAAGGTTCTATCATCAATGAAAAACACGAGACAAAATAAATCTATCAACAAATGCTAAGAATAAATGTTTTACTGTAGTCAGAAATGAATTATCTCTTGCGTCTCAGAATTATATTTATGAAGCGAGATAATTCTGTCATCCACGACAGAATAACTACGCAGTTATCTTTGTTGTATTGCATAATATGTATCGCCTAATCGTAATCTTTGAATATCTCTCCACTCCTCGCCTAGTATTTCTCATCTACGTGGATAATTAGTTGCAGAAAATACATGTTTCATTATCAATGATTTATGTACTTCCGCAAATAATCGCAGAAGCCTTAAATTGATAAATAAATCTATCATGGGCCGACACTCGACGCACGAATGAATAGCATGCATATATATACAAGTACAATGCTGTCTCACACAACACAACAATTATTATAGATCGCCTGTGCACATACTGCTCACTAAAGAATAATATTGATCCACGCACCACGGATATTTGTGTATGGAAGAATTGAGACGGCAATGTATTTTAACACGGACAAAAATGAGCAAATTTCTCGGTCTTTTAAAGAAATATAGAACTTATTTTTATTCAGCTGAAACGTGTGTAGGATCTATAAATGCATTTCGCGTAAGTTGTCTGCGCTTTAGCACAGGGTACATTATATCAATTTGTGAACATATATTGGTACGAATGGAACTGTAGTACAATATTAGAGCGTTGAATTCTCATACTGAGTCCTGTGGTTCGATTCTAGGGAAAGACACACGGTCGTAGAGGAGATAAGAATGCCATTTTTCTTAGTAACTGGGAGGGGGGTTAAGCCCTAAGAAATATCATCTACTGCTCTCCACATCAAACAACGTGGTGAGTGCTGTTTTGCACATGCTCCAGGATTTGATTTGCTGGGGGTGTTTATATGAAATCGAACAGCAGACGCCCATAAAAAACAGAAGTGTGATGTGAGCTCGTACTATGTTACCTTACTGAAGGGTATCCATACAAAGACATTCATCAAGAATGTCACCAAGAAAAGCCTAATGTGGTGCCAGTGGACCACAAAAAAGGCCTTAACCAACAAAGAGAGCCAAATTTAAAAAAGAATGAATCATTGATAGGGCTGTACTTAAAACAGATCTCCTGTATTTATGTACTCCCCTATGAGGTGGTCTTTTATCTTGATACAGCATCAAAGACTGCCAGACTTCACAGCCACATATTGCAGGATCCGTTAATGCCTGAGTTGGTAATGTTTAATACCAGATTAGAATAACTTGCATAGCGATTTAATCGCCGCTGACGTACATTAAAACTTATTTTGATATTGCCTGTCCGTATGAATCGAAATTAAAACATTTCTACCTTGATCAAGCGCGTACGAGATCCATCGAGTAGCTGTACAAGAGTGTTTATCGTGACTAATTATACAGGTTTCAACGTTGTTTGGTTTGTGTGGTAACTGACATCGAGCAAATAGAAATTGGACATAGGGAGAATCAACGAGTCCCTGGATATCTTTATCCCTTCATGAACGGAAGGTAAGTCCCTTGCAATCTGAGACCGTTTCATTTTTCATACCTTTTCCAGTTGGTTCTTTAGTGCCATCCAAGCTGCTGTTCCAACAGCGCCTAACACAGCAGCTTTTGTAGCAGCTGTAACCTCAGCGGTTATTAACGCTTGTATAGCTGCAGTAAGTGAAAATATACCACCTTTCTTAGCAATGCATTTCATAGCACCCGCACAAAGATTAAGTTTTATGCCGGTTTTGGACTGTTTAGATTCGTTGAAATATTTGAGCGGACGTTCTGTTAGACGTAGCTATTTGAATCTTCTGTGATTTGTTCTCGCAATAGTGATATTTTTACTGCAGTTTTCTTTCAAAGCTGATTGTAATTTTTTAATTTGACCAGAAGTCAGTCTGACACTATATGATGATATGACATCTATAACATTATGCTGATTTTTAAATCAGAGATTTGTTTCCATATTTTCTACTGGAACATCAATAACTCTCATTCGCCCATCAACACCTTTGATCATCATCGTTTTATCACCGGATATAACAGAAATTGCTCTGTAATTAGCAATGCCTACTCTTGTAACACGAGTTCGAAAATGTATATCAACTACAGACTGCCTAAGAAAATCCACGTGTGCCAGCGAAAAGTAATAGATCGGATGCAGGGAGGTAAACTTTAGCTGTGATATTTGTAAACCAGTATCAACATTTTTATCACGCCCCATAAATGAAATTAAATGATAATATGCACGTGTTAGATAGTCTTGATCGAAATTTATTGTATACGCGGATATTTCTTAATGTATATTTATTCTCACTGAAACATCAGAAACGCCGAGTTGGTCAAATAGCAATTATACTACGTGTTTGATCGTTTATTCGTTCAGCATTTTGAAAAGCAGCTAATATTAAGCCACAGTACAAACACACCTTTCTGTGACGCTATCTGCCATGTAAATAAACCATTAATTGTGCTTTGAACACTACCGTTAACTAAGATAATATCGATTTACCACCTTGACCCATGAAATATATTAACCGTTTTTCTTCAGATATCGTTGGAGTCATTACTAACATTTTTCCATTGGCCATTGGACAGGCTGCGCTTATTTGTTGTGCTCGCTTTCGTTTCTGTTTTGTTGTATTTGTTGTCGTTGCTCTTGTGATAGTTGCATCAATGCAATATATATGTCTACTTCATGACTAAATGCAACATATTTCTGATCGCTGTTTCGAGCTGGATTAAATTATTAATACCTGCACTATATCCATTTGTTTCAATAAGAACGACCAACAGTAACATCAGCATATTCTGATTTTCAAAATTCTCGATTATCATAGCTTTTTTACAGAAGACTCAGTTAATTGTTTCATAGTTTTGGCCTGTCCTAAAAACATTAATAGCGTTTTCGGCAAATTTATTAATCTTATCAGCCTTGGCTGGTGCTTCCAGAGCTGGTTCCAGGGTATCACCCTTTCTTTGGTCTACATCCTCAGGCATTTTTCGCATTTGTTGAGCTCCAGCTGATTCGACAGGGAATTCTCGAAAAAGTCTTTATTTTCTTAGTTCACTGCGCTATTTTTGCAGTTGCTGTTGCTGTTGCGGTTAATTTTAACGCAAGGTAAAGACATCCAACAGCCTCTATAATTTATTCGGTCGTTTTTGTAAAAGTTTTATATAATTCTACTGCACCTTCTGCAAATTTCAAACCGAGATTCATGACGTTCCTGTAATTTTGTTCTGACAGAATCTCTCAAGGGTCTTATTTGCCTCTAATAGATCACTCGATAATCTAGCTTAGTGAGCTTAGTAGTATAGGAAGATACCGTTTCTAGCGTTGTTCAATCCCAGAATGTGTTGTTGTTTTTGGGGGGGTTGTTGCCCTAAAGGGGCTTAAGTTTTGCAACAAAAAAAAAACGATGGGAACAAAATTCACGATTTCTTCAAAGAAGGAAGGCCAAAATTACCATAAACAGCCGTATTCGACGTTTTCTGCCCCCCCCCAATGTTCCTAAAATTTGCTCAAAATTTCAAACAAATACTTATTCATGAAACCTTTAATCAATAACAATTATAATTATAAATATAAAACAGAAATGGTTGATACAATCAGCTTATATTATGCATTCGAAAAACATTAATAACTAACAAAGTAATTCCCAATTTAAAAAAAAATGGAAGACATTTTTTTCCGAAATATATCAAAGAGCTCGCATTTAATATGACATATAAGATCATGTTTGAGTTTGATTAAATCAGAAACTTATTGGGCCACATAAACGTATTATTATCCTGTGTGGATTTGTTATAAAATAGAAAATGAAGATGAAGAAAAATTTGTTAAGTAAGTGGTTGAAAGATCCAAAAACAGATGAATATAAACATATTTTAAATAGCCTTAAACCAGCATCACGGAATATTATTGAAGTACAAAAGAAAGCGAAAGATGTAGATTAATTTAATGATAAGAAGAGACAATCTTAAGATAAATCTGAAGACAAGCTGTTCTAAAAATAAATCTGAAGCTTGGGCGATCTTACCAAAGAGTCGCATAGTGAACTATAGCATAGGCATTATTGCCATCTTTACAATAACGATTATCATCAAAGTTGGTTAACATGTGTATTCTTAATTCATCTGTCTTAGGGTGATGTTTATACGACCTTATAGTGCGCAGAGTTGCGAAATGCTGCGAAGAGATATTGGGAACGTCTGTATACTCGCATTGTTTTATCGTATTCTCAATAACATATATTTTGCTCCTTTTAATGTATTAGTTTCTTTAAGTAGTATAAGGAAACAAGTGTTTCAGCTCATCCCCTATTTTTGCCCCTCCAAACAAATACAAACTATATCTTAAACTATACCCCCACCACTTTTTTACAAAAGTATTAGTAAGTTTTTTAGCTCACCCCCCTCTCTCTCTGTTATTGCAGTGTTAGATAATGTCATCTATCCAGGTAAGCTTACAGAAGCTCCATCATTATACTACAAAAGGTGATAGCCTCTCCTGATTTCACACAACAACAGGTGCAGGCAGGTGTTTTGTGTTGTTACACAACAACAGGTGCAGGTGAATCATCCAGGTAAGCTCGCGTTATACAGAGGTAGTAGAACAATGAAATCTCATAATATTCACACGTGATCGCCCCTGTATAAAAAAAACCTCTAAATTCTTAAGTATGCAGTAGAGCCAACAGACAGAGAATCAAGTAGAACGTGAGAAAGGTAAGTGATATTATTTTATATCTCATGTTTCAATTGTTGATATCAGATTTTACTACTGTAGCTATTTGTTACAGTTAACTTTTTAAAACATTATTTCTTTAGTTTAGATAAAATTTCAGTCGGAAAAGATAGGATCTATCACTTACCTCTCTCTATATATTTTACAGGTAACTGTTAGTCATCGGTTTACCTGGATTTTATACCGCAATTAGGTATCAGTTTACAGGTAGTGAAACAAGGATATTATTAGCTCACACGTGATCACCTGTGTGTAGATTCTTAATACGCATTAGAGCGTGGCGATATCTGTTAACATGTGCAGGGTGGAAATTAAACTACGCATTAGAACGAAAATGATAAAGGTAAGTGATATTATATCTTAAGTTTAGATAAGATTTTACGTTACTTATATTTGTTTTGATAATTTTTTTCATACTTGCTAACCCTCATTGGTAGAATGTCTGTCAACATATTGTCAATAATGCGAAATTCACGTATTAAATCATCCATATTATATTGTACTCCTCGTAGGTAAGACCGGATCTGATCAAGTAGTTTTTTGTAAGTTATAATAGATGTTAAACAGCCATGCTTTTTATTAAAATCTTGCTTCTACTTTTTTACACGCCGCTGTAAGGGAGACACCAATACCGGATATAATTAACAAGAACGGATTTAATGATACCCCACTTGAAATTATACCAGAACTGGTCTTTAGCAGGGGTAGATATGATATTACTCGAAGGATCTTGTTGTAGTATTTGTAACATTTTTTTACGCACCATAGTTTTTTGTGATAATATTTGTAGTATTGTATTAGTGCGTCCACATCCTGTCCTGGAATATCTTATGAATAATGGTTGAAATGAACTATACTTCTTTTCATTATAAAATTTGTTTACATCATCCCCAGGCTTGATTATTATAATTTAGCTACAAAATCCAAACACCACCAATAAGGGCAAGAGCCTTTTAAATTTTAATTAGGTGGATGAAGTATAAATTCTTCTTCAGAATTTTTATGTATTGTTACAGTTAGTTTCAGAAATCTCAACATTCCAAGTCATGAAATTGCGAATAATTGGAAGATACTTTAAACTTTATAACGCTAAGCACTGAAAATCTATACACACCATAAACCGCCGTAGTGAATTTGAGAGAATTGTTTTCCTGCGTCCACATATCGGATCCAGAAGCAACAGTATACACAATTTTTTTAATCTGTTTGTGAGGAATTTTAATCATACTTGTTCCACTAACAATATCATTGAGCTTTGTGTTAATATCATTGAGTTTTGTGTTAATATTAGCGAGTGTAATGTCAACATTTGATGGATTTCAAAAAAATTCATTTTTGTGTGTGTTTATGTTTCTGCGAAAACTTAAAAACGTATTCACGTGACCAAGAAATTCTTTTTTGAGCGCTGTTATTTCATTATTGATTGGAACGTCCTGATCATCGATATATTTCTTTGTTACAGCGTCTCCATCTGTAGTTGGATATCCAAGATCTGTAATCTTGTTCTGGTTCATAACAATATTCCCATTAAATAAATCACCAGCTTTTTTAACAAAATCATTTACTGATCTCCATCTTTTGGTTACAGCATCAAAATCAGACTCGGATTTTTGAGGTTGGTAATGGAATTATTGTTCATATTGAGAAATGCAGGCATCATACCACCATTGACTGATATGTACTTTGATTCTTGATCGTCGACATATTTTTTGTTATAGCATCATTATCAGTAGTTGGATATCCAAGATCTGTAATTTTATTTTTGTTCATAATAACAGTCCCAGTAAATACATCACCTGCTTTTTTAAGAAAATCATTCACTGACCTACCAGAATCTTGTATCATACCTTGATTGTACAAAGTTACAATATTATCAGTAACCGCATTAGGAATTCGTACAAGTAACTCTGACAGTTTTACATTACTCGTTTTTAATCGTCCTTCTTTGTCCTGGAAAATGACGACTTCATCTGGTTCTACACTGGAAAGATTTAGTAAATTATTGATTTCATTTTTGAGCTGATTAAGAGTTGCATATTTGGATAAGTCACCTTGATAACCTTCCGTGGATAAATCTCCTGATAGTGTTCCAAATTTTGTATAGTAGCTCATTAACTAATATCCTAGATACAATTATCAACACTATTTTAATATTATACAGAATGGCAAAATCGTTGATATTAAACTTTGATACAGAGAGACTGGTGAAGCATAAACATAACAATGAACTTCCTGATTGTCATTATCTTATTTTTGGGCGAACTGGATCGGGAAAAACAAATTTGCTTATGAATTTGCTTCTTGGTGATAATTTTAACTATGACAGAGTTTATATTTACACAATCAATCCACAGCAGGATACGTATGAGTTATTAAGTCAGTATAATGACAAGCTTCGTGATGAACTTAAGGCTGGTGAAGATTTTTTTATAATTAGGCAGCCATAAGATCTTATTCTAGTTAATCAACTTGATGCAGATGAACACAAGATAGTAGTGTTTGACGATATTCCGCTAGATAACATGGAGATGAACAAAATAAGATCATATTTCTCACTGTCACGTAACAAACAGTGTAATTATGTTTATCTCGCTCGACGTATTTCCTAGTGACAGCATCACCGTCTTCAGTTGGGTTTCCAAGATCTGTAATCTTGTTTTGGTTCATAACAATATTCCCACTAAATAAATCATCAGCTTTTTTAACAAAATCATTAACTGACCTACCAGAATCTTGTATCATACCTAGATTGTTAAAAGTCATGATATTATCAGCAACCGCAGCAGAATTTTGTACAAATACATCTGACAGTTGTACTTTACTCGTATTTAATCGTCCCTCTTTGTCCTGGAAAATGACTACTTCATTTAGATCTACACTGGCAACATTTAGTAAATTATTGATTTCAATTTTGAGCTGATCAAGAGTTGCATACTTGGATAAATGACCTCGATAACCTTCTGTGGATAAATCTCCTGATAGTGTTCCAAATTTTGTATAGTAACTCATTATTTTCTAAGCTACATAAAATTATCAACACTAGTTTAATATTATACAAATGGCAAAATCGTCAATATTAAACTTTGATACAGAGAGACTGGTGAAGCACAAACATAACAATGAACTTCCTGTGGATCAGGAAAAACAAATTTGCTTATGAACTTGCTTCTTGGTAATAATTTTAACTATGATAGAGTTTATATTTACACAATCAATCCACAGCAAGATAAGTATGAGTTATTCAGCGAGTATAATAACAAGCTTCGTGATGATCTTAAAGCTGGTGAAGATTTTTTTATAATTAGGCAGCCAGAAGATTTTATTCCAGTTAATCAACTTGATGCAGGTGAACACAAGATAGTAGTTTTTGACGATATTCTGCAAAATAACATGGAGATGAATAAAATAAAATGGTATTTTTCACTGTCACGAAACAAACAGTGTAATTCTGTTTATGTCGCTCAAGGTTTTTATAATATTGACAGATTTATTCGGCGAAATACTGGTTGTTTTATATTATTTCCAGGACTGGACAATGTTGACGTTAGAAATATTGCAAGCGAGCAATGCGGTGACGTGCGAAAAGATAAGTTTATTGAACTTTATCGTCATGCTACAAAGAATAAATACAACTTATTCTTGTTTGATAAACATACACATGATCCAACTAAAATGTTTCGCTGTTGTATTAACACTTACTTACACTAAGGGATTTTAATTTTATAAAATTCATAATAATAATAATGGACAAACGAGTAAGATATAGACAAAATATAGAAGATCTAAAAAAAACCTTGCTCAATCTCAGGCATTACTTAGGCAAAAAGAACAACAAGCATGACGTGGACAAGTGACTGCTACAGAAGCAACAGCTACAATTTTCAAGCCAGTTACTGAAGCACTATTAGGTAAACAACTTGAAACTAAACACTATCAGAAGAACAACTTAAACAACTGCAAGAAAAATGTTTGGTTGGAATTGTTAAAGAGCAACAAGAAGCAGCTGCTGCAAAAAATTTTTACTAGATCTGATGAAGAAAAAAGAAAATTAACTGAAGCACTTACAGCAAATATAGCTGATCCTGCTGGTAGACAAGCTGAAACAGATCGATTGATAAACAATCCGCTGAAACTTGAGCGAAGATTAGCAGAGTTAACAACGCAAGGAATAACAAATATTAAAACAAATTTATCAGGAGACATAAAAGATATCAGGGAGGAGCAACACAGAGTTTGTGATCTTACTGTAAGGTTTATGGAGGTTGGAGAGCAAAGACTTAATTTTATAAGAAGAGCAAATAATACGATAGATAATAAAGAGTATGATGATTTTTTAAAGAAAGAAAATATAAAAGATATTGATAATATAAGTAAGTGGACTAATGCAGAATATCAAACATTAATCGATAGATTAGATGAAATATTAAGAGACGGAGTTACTGCTCAAGATGAAATAAACACGACTATAGAAATTGATGATACGAATCCACTTTATAATAAGAAGAGACATAGTATTATTGCTTTCATGTTTAAAAAACAGCAGAAAATAGTAGAGCAAAACCTTTTGGTAGTGGGTGGAGTTTTAAAAGAAAATTTGATACACTCGATAAAACTCGTGTAGAAAAGAGTAGAGAAGTAAGAACAGGAACTGGTGTCAAAATATTTACATCAACTACTGAAATGATAGGTAGATTAATGTTATTAATATCGTCAAAGGAAGCTGGGAATGATAGTGTTGAACTTGATAATGAAATTATTGACATACTTGATCATCTAAGATCGAGCGAATTATTAACATCTGACGAATTTGAAACTTTACACCGCGACTTAATTTTGTAAAATGATCTAATATAAAAGGAATGCAAACAACAATATTGCTAAACTCTAGTGAGTCTGCGATAGGTAGCTCAAATTTTTCAGTAAATTATATTTCTCCTAGACAACTAGATAATGCAAAACAATATGAGATTGGATTAATTTCTTGTACTTGCTGGAATGCTATGGCTAACGGGAAAACTGATGTTAATGATGAAATGTGGTTTACTACGTTTACAAGTTCTTCAATATCTACAACAAAAAAATTCCACAAGGAGCTTATAATATTACTGATCTAAACAGGACATTCAAAGAGCTCATAACAAAAGCTGGCGGTGTGGTTGATAATTTTGAATTGGCAGCGAATTATAACACATTGCGAGCTAGGATAACTTTGAAAAATATATTAATCGGTCTTGAACCAAGAGAAAGAAGTATTGCACAACTGTTAGGATTTACTAAAAAAAAAGTTACAATGCACTTGATCAGGCTATTACATATGACAGTGATTTGTCAGTAAATATAACAGAAGTAAATACGATATTAGTAAATTGCTTTATTGCTTCTGGCTCTTATACATCAAAAGGTAGCAAGGGTCAAACGATTTACAGTTTCTCACCAGAAGTTCCTCCAGGTACTCTCATGCAAATAACTCCACGACATATTATATATTATACTTTAAACGTTGAAGATCAAATATCAAATATAATAATGCAGTTGACAGATCAATCTGGAGAACAATTACATGTTAATAATGAAGTTGTAACTTATTATTTAAATCTACGCGAGCAAAAGTAAAAATTATGCAACATCAAATATAATGAAACAAAGAAAAAAAATTATCGAAGAAAAATAATAGGATTTTTTGGAAATATATTTACTAAAGTTATTGAAAATATACCAATATAGCGCGTAAAGTTGCACCAATTGCTATTGACGCGGGTAAAGCTTTTGCAACTGGGGCTGCATCTGCCGCTGGGACTGCAGTTGGACAAAATAGCTGATAAAATAAAAGGAGATCCACCGACTGCATCTGAAATAAAACAAGCTATCTCAGAAATGGCTCCAACAAAAGAAACTCAACGAGCTATGATAACAACAACAAAACACTATTATCAACAAAAGGCGAGCAGATCATACAAAAATTGATATCTAAAGTAACAGTGCCGAAATAAAATTTTATATAATTTAATAAATAAAGTGTCTGCTAAAAATTTTCTGGCGTTACCAGAAACTTATGACATCGACAATGCTATGACAGAATTTGAGTATATTGAGTATCTTGATGAAAACTCTAACGAACCAAATAAAGCTGGTATCATAACCTTTAACACCAGAGACGACGATGTATTTCTACTGCCACATAAGGCTATGTTAGAAGATCGCGGTCAGATTATGACAGTAGCCAATCCACCTGCTGCAATTGCAGTTGGAGCAGAAGTAGCTCTTATAAATAACGGCTGGAGTTTATTCAAAAGTGCTAGATATCAACTGGCCAATCAAACTATAGAAGATATTTCAGGTCATCTACAAGTTGCAAGAACAATTTTAAATATTATTTCGTTTTCAGTTGATTACTCGAGATGAACTGCAACCAAGATGATGTGGTTTAAAGATACTGGACGTGGTATAGCTGACTCAACTGAATTTTTGAAGAGAGGTGTTATAGTACACGGAGCTGATGCTGATGTAAATGTTGTAATTGTGAGAAGTTTTCTCATTGCTAATGCAGACGCGCTAGGTATTGCCGCACCAGGTGCAGCTGCTAATGCAGATGCTACAAGAGTTTCTCTTACGGCAGCTTTTAATGATCTTAATATAACACCACCAGCTGCAGATGCAAACGGTACTGCGATGTTAAATTTGCTTCTTAACACACTTGACGTGAGAAATCCACGTTATAACGAAGGTTTTGCTAGGCGAAGAGAACTTGCAGCAAGATCACGTCAAATTACAATGATGCTTCCGCTAAGCATGATTTTCGGCTTTTGTCGCGATCATGATAAAGTATTTCGCTGAGTAAAACATACTCTTATTTTAGATCGAGCAGAACAAAACGATTGCTTGTTTAGATCTGGAGGGGTTGATGTCAGTTTATCATAAACAAACTTGCTCGTGATAATGAAGTATTTCTAATATTAACAATTGAAACGTTAGTTTATAAGGCTTTTCGAATGCACAATGTAATTATTGCTGATTGTATCAACCATTACAACTTTATATTTCTTATAGATTCAAAGTTTGATGAATAAGGTTCTGTTTCAGATTTTGAGCATATTTTTTAAGAACAGTTTGACCGGGGGAAAGAACGTCGAATAGAGCTGTTTTATGAAATTTGTGGCCTTCTATCTTTCAAAATAATTGTGGAATTTGCTTCCATATATTTTCTGCGCACAATTTAAGCCTTTTCAGGGCAAAATAACATATTTTGGGATG
This sequence comes from Potamilus streckersoni, assembly GCA_016746295.1. NCBI lineage: Eukaryota > Metazoa > Mollusca > Bivalvia > Unionida > Unionidae > Potamilus > Potamilus streckersoni. The sequence continues at coordinate 572,997 of JAEAOA010000639.1, forward strand.
AAACTGTGCAAGAAAAGGTATTTTCCTATACTACTTACTAGCTTCACCAATCATTATTGATATAATAATGGTTTAATTATAGCAACAGAGAGGATGGACGGACAAAAATTGAATGTGCAGCTAGACAAAGAAACATTTATAATTTGAAAAAAATATATATGTCAACGACGAAGTAACAAAACAGAGCTAAACCACATGATCTGACGTTATTGCGGTCTGTTTCCCGCTCTATGGAAGAACGTTCGGTTAGAAGCTTCTGTTTGATGTTAATGCCTTTTGTTTTCAGCCTTTGTAGGAAACTTTCATTTACAAATGGACCCTCTTTAAAAATTAGTAGGTTTCACCCTCTCAGATACTGCTAGTGGGACCCGCCCCTCCCCCCAATTATATTGTCCCCTAATTATGCTAACATTGCATATAAAATGTTTCAGAAATCTGACCCATGTCGAAGTCTCATACAATATTGTCAAACACCAGTATCACACAATTCTTTGCTGTCTTATTATTCATTTTACTTTACCCGCTAAACAAATTTAATCATGTCACCATTAAGATTCTCTTATATACAAGGACAGAAATGGAACTAATACAAAATTACTTATCTTTAGTTTCCGACGTGTGCGACAGTTCGTCAATGTACGTCTAATTACAAAAACCAGCCACTCGGTCTGTTTATATCGTTTGACACGGTCACGCAATTTCTTGAGAAAGAGTACAACAACACGGATTTCCGAATTGTTGCTGTATTCCAAGGTGGAGCCTAATTAAGGTATAACGGTACCAATTGTACAACCGGAATCAGTACACAATTAATAAAATCCGGTTCAGTACGAATGTAGTCCCAGTCTACTTTTTATTAATGACATACACATGAAATTTTAATAGGTTATGTATATTGACTTTAGAAATATAAAAATTAAATTAAAAATAAAAGAAATAATTTTAATTTTAAAAATTTAAATGAAATTTAAAACACAATTAAAAAATAAAAATTTTCCACCAAGTATACACATATATAATATTTATTTGGAATGATATGAAAATATATCAGCATATATATACTCCTACACCATATACAAGCTCAAATCATGGATATTTGTCAAATTTGATCAGAGAAAATATCTTTATTAGTCAAAATGAGACCCACATTTAAAATACATGAAGACAAAATTCTACTTTGCTTTGTACCTTTAGGTCATTGAAACTATTTATTTGGGGTCCAAACAGTTAATGTATGTGTTTATGATGGGGTGACTTCCTGAGTAACACATATCTGCTTGTATAGCTCTCAGTAATTGTTTATACACATAGTTATAGGGTATTTAGTGAGAGGACAGAGATGAAGACTTTATACTAGAACCTGTTTAAGTTCTCCACAAAATCATATTAAGCTGTCATAAAATGAAATACAGGTGAGAGGGGGTAAAATATACTTTACCCAGGTATATTTACCATTGCATGTAAGAAAACAGCAAAATGATGTAAGTTGAACACAGAATGCATTCCATTTTAGTGTTCAGTTTCTTTAAGATGTTGATTGATGTAGTGCGGCATTGTGGCCCAGATGATATTGTGAGAATTCTCATGATCCATTTTGCTTTATGCATTAATAATGACTAATAATATTTGTTATCTGACACTTTAAAGATTACATAAGTAATATTCAAACAGATTATTTGAATTTAACTTTCTACAACTGATCCTAATATGGTTACATAGCTGACATGAACAAATATGCATATATTTTGTAATGTTTGGAATCAAAAGTTGACATTGTTAGGCTGACATAGTACCTATAGTGAATCTGTAAGGCTCAATTTTGACTGTGTGCACTTAAAATATCCCAAGATGTTATTTTCTTCATGAATATGCCTCTGTATGGTAACACATTTCAATTTAGTACTTTGACAGAGGGCGGTATTGCAGCATCAGCTGATATCTGATTCCATTGAATCATTGAATCATTGAACTTAATAACTTGGTAGCCAAGACTCTTAAAAATAGACTACAAATGTTCAAACAGATTATTTGAATCATGTTTGCACATGTGATGTTACCAAGTACATTGCATATGTCCCACACATGCAAATATCCATCCTTGTTTACAAGTTTTCAGGATGAAAATTTCACATTTAGTTGATGATATAGGATCTATTGGTACCTATAGTTGATCTGTGTGGTCACATTTTGCTATATTCACTTGCAATATCTAAACTTATTTTTCCTTCATGAATAGGATTGCATATAGTAATAAATTTTAATTTGGTGCATTGTCATTTGACTTTCCACTATACTGGTATGTATCAATGTTTGCACCAATGATCAAACCTCACCGTTCCAACATTGCCTTAAACTTTATGATACATACTCTACCTGATTAGTTATTTAACCTGTAAATGGCTAAATATGCTTGTAGAAACTTCATCTATTTTTAGGATGCATTTGTCACTTTAATACATGCCCATTGCTTCACATCTTTGAGTGTTACTCTATCAAGTGTACCTTTTTTAACCCTATTTGCAACCTTAATGTTATTTTGAAATCACCATTTCTAACACATTTTAACTTCATTTGCCTACATCTTTCTGGTTTTTGTTTAGAATTAAGTGAAACATGTTATATATTTTCAGGTCTAGCCTGGTATCTGGAACAAAGTATTAGAGTTGTATCATTTTGGAAGCTCTCCAGTAGTTCAATGGTGATAGCAAGGTCTCATAAGAACATGTGCAGTCTGCTGCTATAAGTAACCAAGATGAGTTCATATTAGTACACTGATATACAGCATCTCAAAGACATGGCTTAGATCTTCATGACAGAGATTCACATCATTTTTCTGTAAGGTGGAACTACCCTGAAACTGTATTTTCATATTGCATTGTTGACTTTTGTAGTTATAGGCATTAAAATGGAATGCATATTTGCTATAAAACATGGTAGTGGTCCCATCAAAACTTTAAATTTGAGTGGGTTATTAGTTATACAAACAACTGCCCAAGTACCTAAAACAATAAATGTGGAACATAGCACCTGTCATTGTTTCTTTAGTATGTACACCTATATGCATCTGGATAGGCATGTTGCAATTTGCTGTCAAAATCATTGTGAGCTATCATGCTTCAGTACCCCTGGGATTAATATTATCAGTTGTACAGACCTAAACTACCATTTGTTTTAAACACCATTCATTAATCAACTTTTCTGCCTTAAGTTTGTGAAACTGAATGTCATAACTTGTATGAAAATTTAATTTTTGTAAAATAAATAGTTTTTAAAATTTATATATTTATTTAAATTTTTATTAAAATTTAATATATCAATATTTTTTAATTTCAAGAATATTTTTAGACAGGCCGTATCAAGTATTACAATTAGGTTTTTACCTCATTGAAAAATTCCTATAATTAAGGAAGATATAGCAAATTTACTTTTGGTTTCTTAAGAACAATTGGATCCCTATAGAACACTAGCACTACACACGTTCTGATAGCTGTCACGTGTTTTGCTTGCAAGGAAATTTCAAAAGACTTTATGTATGAAGTTGAAATAGTAGTGGCATGCCAAAAAAAAGTTTGACAAAAACATTGACCCTTTCAGGAATCAGTACACAATTAATAAAATCCGGTTCAGTACCCACGAATGTAGTCCCAGTCTATTTTTAGATCACTTTTTCCGGTCTAAATTTAGTGGTGATACTAGAGTCAGATTTTGGCATTCTTGGTAAGGATTTAAAGGCAATTGTTTATTCTTTAAAATGTGAGCTTATGGTGTGGTTGTCTGTGTGTATTTCGGCGACAGTGCACATTGAGTAATAAGGTCATGGTGATGATCCGGAAGTGAATTCTGTGTTCCGTTGCCTGGTGTTTTGTTTACAATTCAGCCTCTCAAAAAAATGCAGGTCAAGCCTTGACAAGAACTAAACCGTAAAGTCATCTTTGAAGGTATTTTAGATTAATATATGATTTGTATTGATTGTCACACAGTGGAAAGTTCAGTACTGAGAAACAAATGTAGAGAATATATAGTGAAATTAATTGTGTACTATGTCCAACCCCAGGTGGGCGGATCTTAGAAGTATTCAGAAATAATCAACAAAACTAGCTGTGATTGGTGCATTATAAAATAATTGTACTTTCTCTTAGGCTTTAAAAAGTTGAGCCTCTTGGCAACATGTGAGATTATGTTAATTCATATGTAGATCACATTTTGTATCGTTTAAGATTTTTTTAAAATGTGGTACACATGGCTGAAAAAGTGTCCTGGGTAACCAGCTCACTCTTACCCCGGTCTAGTTCCAGCAGTTATCTCTCTTAAATGCAATGGAGTACCTATTTTCGTTGTTATCCATTTAACAATCTAATATTTTTCTCCGTGACAGTGTGTGACATCCATACTGAGGTAGGATAGCAAGTATATTTATTTCGCAAAACATTAGCAATTCTTGTCTATGGAAAAACAATTGGTACCGTGATAACATCACTTCCCATTCATCTTTAATTCAACGTTCAAGACTGGCACTAACTACACAGATTGCTAACTACTGGAGGAAAATTACTAGAGAAAAACCGTTTAAGTGTGAAGTATATGATGAATGCATTTCTCGGAATGAACATTTAAAAGGGCACATGCGCATTCATACTGGAGAAAAGTCATTTAAGTGTGAAATATGTAAAGGAAGATTTTCTCAAAATGGAAGTTTAAAACAGCACATGCGCATTCATACTGGAGAAACGCCATTTAAGTGTGAAGCGTGCGATAAAAGCTTTGCTCACAATGGAAGTTTAAAAAGCACGAGAGGATTCATACTAAAGAAAAACCGTTTAAGTGTGAAGAATCTGATGAATCGTTTTCTCGGAATTAAAATTTTAAACTGCACATGTGCATTCCTAATGGAGAAAAGCCATAAAAGTGTGAAGTATATGATGAAAGCTTTTCTCAAAATGGAAATTGAAAACTGAACATGACGATTCATACTAGAGAAGACCGTTTATGTGTGAAGTATGTGATAACAGCTTTTCTATGAATGAACATTTAAACATTCATACTGGAGAAAAGCCATTCAAGTGTTAAGTATGTGATGTTAGCTTTTCTCAGAATGGAACATTAGAAAGGAACATGAGAATTTGTACTATAGAAAATGTTTAAGTGTGAAGTATGTGATAAGTACTTTTCTCAGAATGCACATTTAAAAGAGCATATGCGCATACATACTGGAGAAAAGCCATTTAAGTGTGAAATATGTAAAGAAACCTTTTCTCAAAATGGAAGTTTAAAACAACATATGCGCATTCATACTGGAGAAAAGCCATTTAAGTGTGAAGTATGTGATGAAAGCTTTTCTCTCAATGGTAGTGTAAAATCGCACATGAGGATTCATACTGGAGAAAAGCCATTTAAGTGTGAAGTATGTAATGAAAGCTTTTCTCAAAATGGAAATTTAAAACGTCACATGCGCATTCATAATGGAGAAATGCCATTTAAGTGTGATATATGTGATGAAAGCTTTTCTCGAAATGAAAGTTTAAAACTGCACATGTGCATTCATACTGGAGAAAAGTCATTTAACTGTGAAATATGTAAATTAAGATTTTCTCAGAATGGAACTTTAAAACAGCACATGCGCATTCATACTGGAGAAAAGCCTTTCAAGTGTGAAGTATGTTATGAAATCTTTTCTCAAAATGCAAGTTTAAAATGTCACATGTGCATTCATACTGGAGAAAAGCCATTCAAGTGTGAAGTATGTGGTAAAAGCTTTTCACAAACTGGAAGTTTAAAACTGCATATGCGTGTGCATACTGGGGTAAAGTCATTTAAGTGTGAAATATGTAAAGAAATCTTTTCTCAAAATAGAAGTTTAATACAACATATGCGGATTCATACTGGGGGAAAGCCATTTAATTGTAAAGCATGCAATAAAAGATTTGCTCACAATAGAAGTTTAAAAAAGCACATGAGGATTCATGCTGAGGGAAAGCTATTTACGTGTGAAGCATGCGATAAAAGCTATGCTCATAATAGAAGTTTAAAAAAGCACATGATGATTCATACTACAGAAAAACCGTTAAAGTGTGATGAAACATTTTCTCAGAATTAAAATTTAAAACAGCACATGCTTATTCATATTGGAGAAAAACTGTTTAAGTGTGAAGTATTTGATAAAAGCTTTTCTATGAATCAACATTTAAACAGCACAAGCACACTCATACTGGAGAAAAGCCATTCAAGTGTGAAGTATGTGATGAAAGCTTTTCTCAGAATGGAACATTAGAAAGAATCATGAGGATTCATACTATAGAAGAAACGTTTTAAGTGCGAAGTATGTGTCAAGTGCTTTTCTCAGAATGAACATTTAAAAGAGCATATGTGCATACATCCTGCAGAAAAGCCATTTAAGTGTGAAATATGTAAAAAAAGGTTTTCTCAAAATGGAAGCTTAAAACAACACATGCACATTCATGCTGGAGAAAAACCATTTAAGTTTGAAGTATGTGATGAAAGCTTTTCTTGAAATGAAAGTTTAAAACTGCACATGTGCATTCATACTGAAGAAAAGTCATTTAACTGTGAAATTTGTAAATTAACATTTTCTCAAAATGGAACTTTAAAACAGCACATGAACATTCATACTGGAGAAAATCCATTTAAGTTTGAAGCATGTGATAATAGCTTTGCTCACAATGTTAGTTTAAAAAAGCACATGAGAATACATAAAAACTTTAAGTGTGAAGAATGTGTTAAATCCTTTTCTCAGAATTGCAATTTAAAATGGCACATGCACAATCATGCTGGCGAAAAGCCATAAGTGTAAAGTATGTGATGAAAGCTTTTCTTAAAATGGAAGTTTAAAACTGTACATGATGATTCATACTGGAGAAAATTATTTAAGTATGAAGAATGTGATGAAAACTTTTCTCAGAATGAAAATTTAAAACTGCACTGTAGCTAAGCCCCTTCAGTGAAATATGTAAAGAAGACTTTTCTCAAAATTAAAATTTAGAACAACAGATCCTCATTCATACTTGAGAAAAGTCATTTAAGTGTGAAGTATGTGATAAAAGCTTTTCTTGCAATGAAAGTTTTAAAAAGTACATGCGCATTCATGCTGGATAAAATATTTAATTATGAAGTATGTGATGAAAGCTTCACTCAGAATGAAAATTTAAAACAGCACGTAAGGATTCATTCTGGTGAAAAACCATTTAAATGTGAAGCATGTGATGGAAGCTTTACTCAGAAAGGAAGTTTAAAACATCATATGAGGATTCATATTGGAGAAAAACCATTAGCATCAGAGAGGCTGAACCCTACAACTTTTTAGAGACCTTATTTTTAAAAACTAAGGGTTCCCACGAAGGCTGAAAATAGTTTTTGCATTAACAGTAAAAACTTCTCTAATTGGCCACTTCTCTATCTATGCCATTAAACACAACCAAAATATTACAGTTATCTCATCACCTTATGTATGAATTATATCTCAGAATATCATAAATCACATCAGTCTATTTATGTCTACCTTGAGAAAATATACTAGCTAGTTTGGATTTGTTTGTCCAGCATCACATCATCGTACACTATGAGGTTATTAATGAATCCATCTAATTCATCTATGGATGGAGCTTCATCAATATATATGTATAATAACATCAATGATATCATTTTTGTCTTCGTCCAGTAATTTCACATTTTCTTTAAAATCTTTAAGTACTTCGTACCATAGTTGATCATCTGCAGATGGCGCTACTAAATACAAGTTATTCCATTTAAACAATCACATTATCAGATTAAACAACAATTGTGTCTTCCCACTTCCGGACAGACCTATTATAACCATTCTGATAGAATTTTGTAACGCTGGATGGTTCCTTACTGGCTCTTGTTTTTGTGTCTCCGAAAAGTCAATTATATCCATATAATAATAATAATATGAGTTTGTATTGTGTTCGATGTAGAGCAACAACCCCCACATTTGGAATGACAACACTAACAAAAAATAAGAAACTCGCAATTACAGGTAAATGTGTAAAATTAGGTACAAATATAAATTTATTTTTGCGTTGCAAATAGCGCCTGGTGGTTATGTTGCTGCTTCATTTAGGAATTTCCCAGTTCTCCTTGGGCTAAATAACCCGGTGAGAAATACTTTCTGGGATATAATTATTGTGGTTCTGGAACTCGACTTGATATCCAATTCGATATCCAAGATCAACCAAGACCAGGAGAATATCCAGTAAATAAAATTAATCAAGCATGTCATGTTCATGATGTTGCGTATCAAAGTCCAGATTTGCAACAATGGCATCTCGCAGATGTAAAGTTGATTCACGCATTAAATTCTATACCTAATAAATCTCATAGATTCTCTCGCTAGCTTTCTAGTAAATCTGCTATGAAAGGTAAAATAATGCTAGGGGCTGGTTGTTAATCAACTGATTATTTTAATGGAATCTGTTTATTATTCCCAATATCAATATGCAAAGGAAATATCCACAGATACAAGATCTCGTGAATGGGTTGCGAGGTTACCCAGTGTGATAGCTGCGCTGAATAAGGAAATTGCTCTTGCAACTTCTATGAAACCGTCTGATACGATCACAAATAAAATATACCGATACAACGTGAATCTTCTCAACCAGTACTAAGCAATGCTACAGTTAGATATTTATAGGAACCTGGCGAACTAGAAGGAGGCAGAACAAGAGCAATTGATCCTATTTGGCGTGTGACCACACACAAAATATCCAGCGTGGTAAGGTCCACAGGTAGATCGGCAATCTACAGACTAGATACTACAGCTCCTCAGCGTGGATTTGTTCGCGAACGATTACAAATAATTCCTGCGGATACGCAATTAACACCTAGCACACTTTTATAAACTTGCAGTCACCTGATATCGATTACACTCCAGAAAGGCCAGCATCACATTTTCGTTTGTGTACTTGCAGTCACCTGACATCGATTACACTCCAAAAAGGTCAGCATCACAATTTCGTGTGTGTACTATTAATTCTATCAACGGTAAATTATCTTGGGTTTTTGTTCGAATACTGCCACATTATTGCGTTGCAAATTGCGCAAATATTATTTTGCCATTGTTTTAACATCATAATAAATTCCACATCTATATCAAGCTCGCGATATTTTTTTTGTCACAATGCTTATAGCTGACTTATTTCTTTTATATGGACTTTGTTAGTGATTTCTTAGGTTATTACGCAATCCGTGATAACCCGTTTTAGTTGAGATATTCTTCTAACTCTAGATACTGCGAGATGAACTAAATACGACCATTAAACACGATCATCGACGATCCAAACACTAGTATCTGCGATAGTTAATCCCTGCGATGAGTGAATCATTATTGCGTATCCTAACGTCCATGGCGATTTATCCATGTTTAACACGCTCTTAACAACATCAACTGCTATTAAAACAATGTCATTTAACATAATATTTTGTATTAGTACAGTGTCTACATTAGGAAAATTAACATCAAAATTTTGTTGTCAAATATCTGCTGGGCGATAACACAACGGTACAGGTAACGTTGGGAATTTTTCCATATATAACGCAAATAATCTTTTGCAGTTCATCACGAACTATTTTTCTACTCGCAACTATCAAATCAGCAGGTTTCCATAAGGTCCAAAAATCATTCATGGATGTTTCTGGAATTCCCAAACGCATTACTTCACACTGTATTTTATCACCATCGAAAGAAACTATGATATGCACACTATTATACACCTCGTTGCCTTATTTCCCTGGTGAGTTTGTGCGTTGGTGTCAACACAATCATATCTAAACTCATGAATACGTTAATCGCGCGTGTTGTTTTACCTGAACTTCCACACCCATTAAGATAAACGGTTTTATGTCTAGATACAGGACCATACACGGATGGTGCAGATGATTTTGATACTTGATTATTTTTGTAGTCAAAATTTAAACATCAGATTCACAATAACTATGTATATCTTCATGTTTTATTCTCCACGTTCCTTATTTACTATTACCGAGTTTTAATAAATCTTTGTTTTTGTGTATATAAAATGAATCTGTCGCAACTCTAACAGCGTAACGAGAAATCTCTATCATCGATAATAGATTTACCGAAACATAAGCTGACATCGAAGAACTTAAATGATTAATGATGTGTATAGCTCACAATGGTATAGTTTTGTTTCATCTGATAAATAAGCATTACATCGACTTAAAAAAAATTTTTCCCATCGTATCAGCGATTATAAAATTTATTTCAGCATTGTCTATAAACAATCTTGTACACGTTCGTTTATGATCATGTGATCCTCCTTGTATAAACTTACCGATTATCTTTCTGCCGAGATCTTTTGCAAGTTTCTCATCGTGTTTAGCATCAATTACACCAGGTTCTGGCAAACAAACTTGTTTCTACACGCGATATTATTGCTTGAACTACTTTTAACGATATTAAAATTCCATCATCAAGCATATATCTTAGAAGAACTTTCGTACCCCAACGTCGCTCATTTACTGTACATGATAGCTCATAATACGGCTTATCTATTCCAGTCAGTATTCCTGGTTTGGAATTTTCACCAATGATAATATTATTCCCTGACTTCTGAACGGATTCGCGCTTGTCTCAGATGATCCAAATATCACCCTCGGTCTTTACTATAAATTATACTAAAATAATATATTTCCGAACATCAAGGTAATCCATGATCTATCTTCCTCGTTAGTCTTTCATCACATATGTGGTGTTTACAATCCTGAATGTGGACCACACATGAGCCGCACCATCGTCGCGAAACACTCCTTCTTAGCTTCACGGATGCGTTTAGTTATATCCGCATTCGTTGAAACTAGATCTTGCATTAAGAAACTTAATGTTGTCTGTCAGATAAAATCTAGCAGCGGCAGGCTCAATTGTAGATAATTCCTGCATATTATAATTAAGGCAAATATGTATTTATATTGGATTATTAATATATATATATATATATATATATATATATATATATATATATATATATATATATATATATATATATATATATATATATATATATATATATATATATATATATATGCTTCAACCAAATGACTGCAATTTGTTTACCATTGGTTACACGTCTTCGTGTAACAAAAATTGCGTAAACGAATTCTGCAGTATCACAAGGAATGTGTTTGAAACTGGAGTCTAAGACCTAACCCGTGTACGGTGTGGTGTTGGAATGCCAGGAAAGACTCACCTGTGTGCGCAATTTGGTGGGAAAAATACAGGGAGTTAAAACCATATTACAATAAAAAAATAAAACACTGAATCTCTTGTAAAACGCGATGAAGATTATGTAGCTAGATTTTGAAAACAATGATTATATACTATATAAATGGAACAAAATGAGTTTGTGGCACATCCAATCCTTATCAGTTATGAAGCGTCTCGTAATGGCATCATTAGGAACTGCAGATTGAAAAAAAAAACAGTTGGTAGTGTTACCAATACTCGTTATCTTGTGTTTAATACCTAAGGAAATAAACATTATTTATCACACAGATTTGTGATCGAGTGTTTTTTTGGTTTGATCAACGACGGGTATGTTGTGGATCACATCAACTGCAATAAACTTGAGAACTCACTTGGAGATCTACGTATTATATATATATATATATATATATATATATATATATATATATATATATATATATATATATATATATATATATATATATATATATATATATATATATATATATATACGTCAGCCTATTTTATTTCACAGGCTTGATTGATTCTAGTACAGAAAATCTGTGTTTCCTACATTAAGCTAAACATTTGATATCTGACTAATGAGTGTTTTCAGAAGTTGATTTGAACACATATAAATGATTAGAACATATCTGATCAGTCTTGTGCTTGCTTTCAACCGTTCCCTCAAAATATACATCTCAAATGTAGTTTATTAGTAAGGGGTGGCAAAGATTGTCAGAGTTCACGCTTTAAATATCTTTTTATTTTAAATCTATATATTAGTTACTCTCGATAATTAGAGAGATTTAATTTAATACCTTGTCTCTGATATCAACATCTTTAAAATCTGAAACAATTTATAACTTTAATTAATTTGCATCAAATTAATTTTGTGGTGGATTAATATCACTTGGCTTTTTTGGCAAAGGCTTAGTACTAGAGGGAAGTTCCTAAATATATGCTTAGTCATTCCTTGGCCATAAAACCCAATTGATATTAATCCAGCACAAAAAGTAATTAATATAAATGGTTATTAATCAAATCTACCAAAACAATACTGGTTGTGGTTAGCTTTATGTAACAAAATAAACATTAAAAACAATGATGTTTATCGAAAGGATTTATCAGCTAAACAAACTTGAAGATAAGGCGCCACTGTAAAAAAATCTTTGACAATATTGTTTTCTGTAGGGTCAAACTCCCAGCACTTTTGAATATAAATTGTGATATTTTGTTGTTTGTATTTAACTTTATTCACATGTTTATTGCTGATTTGTGTTTGATCCTGCTAGTTTTATGCACAAATGAAAATAAAATGATAAAGTTTATCTTGAAATATGCTGTATTTTTGACCCTACAGAAAGTAAGAAATTGAACAAAAAATAGCATAAAAACGAGCAAAAAAGCATAAAGAGTAAAAATGTCATAAAAAAAATCACACAAAATACGTATTTCAAAAACTTTACATAAAATAATAATTTTGATTAATAATTATGATTTGGTAAAATTATAGTGTTTTTTATGTTATTTGGAATTTCTTAAAGTTAAATTTCTTGTTTTCTGTCGGGATAAACCCCAATACTTTTAAAAAAAACAATTTTGATGTTTAGTTGTTTTTATTCGTTTTTACCTGAGTTTGTTTACGTATTTGTTGTCATTGTGTGATTAACCCCACCAGTTTTATGTGAAAATGAAACTAAAATGATAATAATTATACTGTAAAATGCTGTGGTTTAACTTACAGAAAAACAGAAATGCCTCAAATACGTTTATTTGTGCTGGGGGTTTGATGCTACAGATTTAACAAAATTAAACAAAAACAGATCGACAAATATATATATATATATATATATATATATATATATATATATATATATATATATATATATACCAGATCGAACGAATTACAGAGAAATTCAACGACGATTGCTTAGACAAGTAATTCCCGATATACAGTCTCACATAGGTATCGGTAGGAAAATAAAACGCTGTTACCATGAAAATGTACAGCGTCTTATTGATGATTATACAGCGACTACATGAATAAAACCAAAATATCCAGAACAGATATTGATATCGAGCTACTGCAAAACGAACTTGTTCAAGCTAAAAGTCTAAAGTCAATATTAATGGAACTAAGTCGACATTTGCTAGTTTTATTAATACTTTTAGAATAGAAATAGATTCAGAGCCTTTAGAAAAATTAATAAAGCCGCTATTTCTTATATTTACCTTAAAGAACCTCGCATTAAGATCATAGCGGATTTAAGGGTTACTTTTCAACATGTGGTATATTATGAAATTTTTTTATGACCTTATATAAAATGAGGTCCTAAAGTAGTTTATGCATATGATATCAATGATATAAATAAAGATGGGTAAATGAACACGGAAACAATTTTCAAACACAGTCATCAAATATAACGTAACAAAAGGAGCTAACACAGTTAAAGAAAATCATCGTTGGTTAGACGTTTCGGTTTGGATTTATCGAGCTTGCCTTTTGGTTTTGTAGGAAGGTTTTCTTTTCGCGAACGGACCCTTATAACATTTGTAGGGTTCACCTTCAATCTTCTAGAGCAGCAGAGAAAATAAAGTCTACAACATTTAACAGAGGGTCCGTTAGCCATATAAAGGGTTCCTACGCAGGTAGAAAAGAAAAATCAATAACGTGAAACCAAAACCTCTAACCGAACCTAATCCCATACGGCGGGAAAAATACCGCAATAAAAGTTAAATCTTACGGGTTAGCTAGTTTGTGTTACTTCGTCGTTGACATATATTCTTCAAATCATAGGAGTGTTTGTTTGTTTATACGCACACTCAATTTGTCTCAGTCCACACTTTATGATGCTAACTTAAAAAATAAATTTTGAACTTAATCATGTCCATATCCCCAGAGCACCACGTTTTGAGAATATTTCGTAACGTGTGTGTTTCGATTCCATTCAACACATCTAAATTGTTAAAGTTATTTTTTATCACGTTAGGTATTTGTGTATAATGCTGGCAGCATAAATTGCGCCAGTACTTTTATGTCAACATCGAGAAAATATCCGAGCTAGGTCTGTTTGTTTGTCCCGCATAACATAATCATATACTACGAGATAATTAATACTATCATCCAGATCGTCCAAAGACGGTGCTTCATCAGTATGCAGTAATTTTGTATTTTCTTTAAAATCCTTAAGTTGTTCATAAGATCGCTGATCATCTACTGATGGTGCTACCAAATACAACTTATCCCACTTCCTTCATCTCATTACCAAATTAAGCAAACAATTTGGCTTTACCAGACTCTGATGGACCAGTATTACCATTCTAATATAATTTGGTAGCGATGGATGTTGTTTGACTGGTTCTTGCTTTCGTGTCGCTAAGAAGTCAATTATATCCATTATAATAATAAGTGATATGAATTTATACTGTGTTGTATACAGGGCACTCGCTCCACCACTGTATTAGCAATAACAATAACAAGAAAGATAAGTGTCCAATATGTGGTACAAATATGCACATTTAAATGTTTCTCAAGTAAAGGATAGTGATATCACGGTTTCATTAGGAAAATTAACAGAAACTCCATGGGTTAAATATCCATGGGAAAGACATCTGCAAGAAATAATTTATGTGGTCCTGGAACCCGATTTGATAGAAGACTTGACGTACAAGATCAACAAATACCTGGAGAGCTGAAAAAAAAGCAATTGATGGAGCGTGTCAAACTCATGTTGTTGCGTATAAACGAAAGGATTTACAATGACATATTGCAGATTTGATATTGACTTACACCTTAAATTTAATATAAAATAAATCTCTAAGAGAAAAACTCACTAGTTCATTAGGCTGGTAATTAATAATAGGTAACTATTATAATGGAAACAGTTTGTTATAGCGCATGAGGGAGAGGTAGATCAGCGATTAGCAAACTTGCTGAAGCAGCAAACGTCACTGCAAACTTTTTGTCGCGAAAGGCAATATGACAAATTTATAAGGCGATTTAATCGCATACTTGCGGAGCGGCTATTTGGATATTAGTATACAAATGAAATTATTCATGCAGATACAAGGTCTCGTGAATGTGTTTCAAGATTAACAAGTATGAAAGCTACTTTAAATAACGAAATTACTATTTAAACTGCCATGAAACACATAATCGCAATTACAAAAAAGCAAATAAATGTACAATGACACGATTCTATCTCTCTAACAGTAGTATGCAATACAGCTGTAAGATATTGAACTTGAAGGGGGTAAGAAAAGAACTGGAGTGTGACCACACACAAAACTTGGGTTAGATCCACGGGTAGACCTTCAATTTATAGATGAGATTCAATTGCTCCTCTGCGTGGATTTGTATGCCAACATTTATAGGTAATTCCTGAATACACTAATTTCCACCGCGTTTACTTTTATAATCAAAAACCCTTACGACGACAGCACTCAATGATTATTCTGCTCTTATTTTAGTGTTATATATGACAAATGGTCCCTGGCATCAGAAGATTCGGTCAATCGTCACACCGCTTTACGAATGTGTGCAAGAGGGACGTGAAGGCATGCGGAATTTCACTCGACAGTTGGGAAGTGCAGGCTGGTGACCGAGACGCCTGGAGACATATGGTCAGCAAGTGCATAGAAGTCGCCGACGTGAAGAAAGGCCATCTGGCCGCAGAGAAACGTGAGAGAAAGTCAAATATCAATATCAAAAGTTGCAATTATTTAGTTGTCACATCGCAAAGAACCAGATATTTTTTTTTTATTTACAACATCATCGTTTATATCCTGAGTTTAATTATTAACTTTTAAAGTCTACGACAACCCTCCAGAGTTGAGATATTCTTCAGACTCGACACACTGCCACTCGATTCGCTCATCAGTAATCCATATATTTGTATCAGATATAGTCATACCTTGCGACAAGTGAATTGTTATAGCGCATCCCAATTCCAATGTTTTATCCGTCGTTAACACGCTCTCAGCAACATCAACAGGAACTAATAAAATAACATTTAACACGAGAATTTGTTTTTCATTAATCCCTAAATATCAATCGATATTCTGGCATAAAGTATCGGACTCATGATATAAAGGTACATGAAGATTTTAAAAACAATTTCCTTTCGTAACATACATATTTTCTCTTGCAGAGTATCACCAACTTTCCAGTCGCAACTATCAGATCAATATGTGTCTACGAAATCCAAAAATAACAGAAGTTTCTTAAATTACTTCAGGCTTTATTTTAAACAGATGTACCCGTCTGTAGTCTGTTTAAGTTTTCAGGACGTTTTCAGTGTTGCATCGATGATTCTATGATCATCTCTTATTCCTCTTGATAATCTGTAAATGTTTTTAATCATTCGAGTGGAGTCTGTCCAACATAAGGTGGCAGTTAACCTTGATCGCAACACATCATCATATCAATATATTCTGTCAGTAGACAATCAAAAACATTTTTAATACTTCCAGCGATACCACACAAATTTAATCCCAGATGATAATTCCTGGAACATAGTATTCCCAATTGATTTAGGAATCAATGCATCTCAGCGCCATCTAACAAGCCAAAATAAGTTTAAGATTTTACTCCCCGTACATTAATTGATCTGGCTAATCTGTGTCGAAGTGTCAAAACAATCATGTCAGCGCAGTAAGAAAGTACTCTGCCGAAATAATTCGATCGCACTTGTAGTTTTATCGGAACATCTAGACCATTGCGATAAACGCTGCAGATGGTTTTAATATTTAATTATTATTCTTTCAAGATATTTATTTGATGTCAACGTCAGCAGATGTAGAATGGTCAAGCATATGTTCTTGTTTTATCATCCACGAGCCCCGTGGCAAACAGTACCATTTAAAGAGAAAATATATTTACTATCGCCAATAAATTTATCGTAACGTACGAGTGCATTGATCTTCAATAAGTAAACTGCGGAGACTCGCCATCAATATAGCTAACAATTGTACCTAGTTTTGTTCCGTCTGATAAATAAGTATTATTCCGTTTTTTTGTTCTCTGTTGTATTAGCAATCATAAAATCGAGTTCAACATCGTCCATAATTAATCTTGAAAAATGTCGTTTATTATCATATGATCTACTCGGTGTGAACTTAAATTAAAAAGACCAGTCGGTCCGGTCATGAATTTTGGTTATTTCGTGTTTTTTTTATTGGGAATAAAACGTTTTTATCTCATAGATTCATCACCAAATGTTCTATTGTAGACGGATTTGTGATCGATATAACGATCGCAATCGGAAACTAATAATTGATGCAATCTGGGAGATGTTACACAAGGTCAGAATTCTTTATGTGGGAATACATGGATATAAAAACATTTGGGAAGCGGGCTATTAAGGCCGTAAAGGCTGAGACAGGCAAAGAAAATATATTTCCCTCAAGAAATATAACTGAAAAATATTCACTCATTTTCATTATGGTTTGTAGACGATAATTTAAGAAATTCAGCATTTTCGAACAAAATCAGGCAATTAATCACATTTCAGTACGCTGCCACTTCTAAATAAGCAAGAAAATATTTTTGAATTTTATTCAGTATCATTGTTGAACATTATCTGTTTAATTCTACGTGAAGTAAATAAAATGCAGTAGAGCGATTATTTGGTAAATTATAAATTATTAGGATTGCATTATTATAAGGAAGGAAAAAATTATATTCCTCACGGATAATGAATATTGTCGCATGACCAAGCGTAAATAACATCGGAGGATTAAAAATAGCAAAGTAACTGACCGAGATTGTCTCGAAATTAATTGAGTACGACGGACTGCAAACAATTTCTGGTTTATAATTGATCATGATGTACTTAGAGTAGCGAAGTAGGACGGTTACTTAAACGATGTGAGGACTCTACGGTCTTGCGGAAGTGATATATTTCCATAATAAATATAATGATATGCACCACTTCGACATTAACGAAAAATACAAAATAATACACGTAGATTTTTTTCCTGGTCAATATGAAGGTTCTGAAGATCATGAGGCTAAAAAAAATCTATATAATAAATTATCAGAATAAATTTGTACTGTAGTTAGAATTGAATTATCGCTTTTCAGTATTATATTCATCAAGCGAGATAACTCTCTCATTGCTGATAGAGTACCTGCACAGTTATCTTGGTTGTATTGCAAAATATGGACTCTCCAATAAGAAATACATGAATATTTCTCCTCTTCTCGTCCAGTAAATGCATATATCTCAACTACGTGGTAATATTATTTGCAGAAAATACATATTGTATTATTAATGAATTATGCCCTTTTGCAACTATCGATGAGGCCTCATATTGATAAATAAATCTATCAAAGGCAAAGACTCAACTGCACGAATGAATAGCAGACACACACACATACATACATACATACATACATACATACATACATACATACATACATACATACATACATACATATATATATATATATATATATATATATATATATATATATATATATATATATATATATATATATATATATATATATATATATAGATGCAATAAACTGACGACGAACAGTACGAAACTAGCAACTAACTAGCCTAAGCGCTTTCGACTCTTAATGAGTCTTTTTCAAAGGCAAATACAAAACATAGTTACGACAAACAAATAAACACAAAAACGTTGCGTTTGTAAACCTCTACATTTCTATCTTCACATGTGCTAAAACTATAAATACAACCAGCTTGTATAGACTAGTTGCGGAAACTGAAAACGTTGTATAATTCCCTAAAAGTCTACAAGCCAAAGCGACATCTATTTTTACTTTGTGTACATATGTAACGCAGATT